>PVIW01008045.1:0-65300 GCA_004026585.1 Noctilio leporinus | reverse complement strand
AGAGGGGAGAAAAAAAGGGATGGATGTAATACAACAACAATAAAATTAAAAGAAAAAAAAAAAACAGAGACAGAATCATAAACAGGATGTTGGTAGCTGTGAGGGGTAGAGGGATTGAGCAAAAAAGAGAAAGAACCTATTGACATGAACAACAGTGCAGTGATTGTGAGGGAGGGTGGAGGTGACAGTGAATATAGGGGTGGTAAATGATAATGGAAAAAATAAAATAAAATAAAAATACGAAAACTTATATATATATTTTTAAATTTTTAAAATTTTATTATTGTTGTATTACATCCATCCCCTTTTTGCTCCCCTCTGCCCCATTCTCCACCCACCCACTCCCCCACAAAGTCAATTCCCCTTGTTGTCCATGTCCATGGTTCTTCCATAACAGGTTTTTGTCTAAACTGTTCCCCTTCTTTACCTCTTCCTCATCTCTCTCCCTGTCAAATGAAGACCTATTCAATGTATTCATATATCTGGTCCTGTTTTGCTTGTTTGTTTTGTTCATTATTGTCTTGTAATGGGTGAGATCATATGGTATTTGTCTTTCACTGACTGGTTTATTTCACTAAGCATAATATTTTCTAGTTCCATCCATGTTGTTGCAAAGGATAGGAGTGTCTTCTTTCTTTATGTTGTGTAGTATTCCATTATGTAAATGTACCAAAGTTTTTTGATCCAATCATCCCCTGATAGGCATTTAGGTTGTTTCCAGCATTTGACTATTGTAAATAACGCTGCTATGAGCATAGAGGTACCTAGGTCCTTATGAAATGGTGTTTCAGGATTCTTTGAATATAGTCCTAATAGTGGAGTTGCTAGATCAAAAGGCAGTTCCACTTTTAGTTTTCTAAGGAAACTCCGTGTTGTTTTCCATAGTGCTGCATTAGCCATCATTCCCACCAATAGTGCACCAGGGGTCCCTTTGCCCCACATCCTCAACAACACCTGTTGTTTGTTTATTTGTTGATGATTGCCATTCTGACAGGTGTGAAGTAGTATCTTATTGTGGTATTAATTTGCATCTCTCTGATGGCTAGTGATATTGAGCATTCTTTCATATGCCTCTGGGCCCTTTGTATGTCTTCCTCAGTGAGTTGTCTGTTCAGGTCTTTTGCCCATTTTTAAATTGAGCTCTCTGTCTCCCTAGTGTTGAGTCATATTAGTTCTTTATAATTTTGTATATCAAACCCTTGTATGAAATCATTAGCAAATATGTTTTCCCATATGGTTTGTTCCCTTCTAATTTTGCTGGTGTTTTCTTTAGCAGAAGAAAAACTTTTCAATTTGATATAGTACCATTTGTTTATTTGTTCTTTGATTTCCTTTGCCCTTGGTGAAGTATCAGTAACCATATTTCTGCATAGGATATCTAAAAGTTTACTGCCTATATTTTTCTCCAGGACCTTTACGGTAGAACTGCTTAAGTTCCAGTCCTTTATCAATCTTGAGTTTATTCTGGTGTTTTTGTCAAAACTACTCCCCTTCTTTACCTCTTCCTCATCCCTCTCCCTGTCAAATGAAGGCCTATTCAATGTATTCATATATCTGGTTCTGTTTTGCTTGCTGTTTGTTTTGTTCATTATTGTACTGTAATGGGTGAGATCATGTGGTATTTGTCTTTCGCTGACTGGTTGGTGGTCTAGTTTTATCTTTTTGCACGTTGCTGACCAGTTCTCCCAACACCACTTGTTGAAGAGACTGTTTTTACTCCATTTTACGTTCTTTCCTCCTTTGTTGAAAATTAATTGACCATAGAGTCCTGGGTTTATTTCTGGGCTCTCTATTCTGTTCCATTGATCTATGTGTCTATTCTTATGTCAGTACCAGACAGTTTTGAAGACAGTAGCCTTGTAGTGTAGTTTGATGTCCGGTAATGTGATTCCTCCTACCTTATGCTTCTTTCTCAAGATTGCTGTAGCTCTTCATGGGTATTTTTGGCTCCATATAAATTTTGAAGTGTTTTTTTCTATTTCTGTGAAGTCTGTCATTGGTATTTTAATTAGGATTGCATTGAATCTGTAGGTTGCTTTGGGTAGTATGGACATTTTAATGATGTTAATTCTTTCCATCCATGAACATGGTATATACTTCCATTTATTTGTATCTTCCTTAATTTCTTTCTTCAATGTTCTATAGTTTTCCGAGTACAGATCTTTTACCTCCTTGGTTAAGTTTATTCCTAGGTACTTTATTTTTCTTGTTGCTATAGTAAATGGGATTTATTTTCTCACTTGTATTTCTGATGTTTCATTATTGGTATACAAAAATGCTTTTGATTTCTGGATATTGACTTTATATACAGCTATTTTCTAAATATGCTCATTAGGTTGAGTAATTTTTTTGGTGGAGCCTATTGGATTTTGTATGTATACTATCATATTATCTGTAAATAATGAGTTTGACTTCCTCCTTTCTAACTTGGATACCTTTGTTTGATTCCTTTTTCTTCTTTGATGGCTATGGCTCGAACCTCCAAAATTATATTGAACAGAAATGGAGAAGTAGACAGCCTTGTCTCATTCCTGATCTTAGGGGGAAACCTTTTCTTTTTTGGCCATTAAGTATGATGTTAGCTTCAGATTTCTCATATGTGGCCTTTATGATGTTGAGGTATGTTCCCTCTATTCCCATTTTGCTGAGGGTTTTTAGCATAAATGGTTTCTGTACTTTATCAAGTGCCTTTTCAGCATCTATTGATATGATCACGTGGTTTTTGTCTTTCATTTTGTTGATGTAGACTATTACTGTTATCAATTTATAAATGTTATACCATCCTTGCATCCCTGGGATGAAACCCACTTGATCATAGTGTATGATCTTTGTAATGTACTACTGAATCTGGTTGGTCTATATTTTGTTGAGAATTTTAGCATCTATGTTCATCAGAGGTATTAGCCTAGTTTTCTTTCTTATTTGTGTGGTGACCTGTTTTTGGGATTAAAATAATAGTGGCCTCATAGAAAGAGTTTGGGAATATTCCCTCTTCTTTTTTTTTTTTTTTTTTGGTATAGGTTGAAAAGGATAGGAGTTAGTTCTTCTTTAAATGTTTGGTAAAATTCACCTGTGAATCCATCTCCTATGAGGATCTTGTGCTCTGGGAGAATTTTGATTGCTTCTTCAATTTCATTAGTTGTTATTGGTCTATTCAGGCTTTCTGCTTCTTCTGGATTCAGTTTTGGTAGATTATACATTTCCAGAAATGTGTTCATTTCACCCAGGTTGTCATATTTCTTGTCATATAGCTGATTGTAGTAATTTCTTACAATCTTTTGTATTTTTGAAGCATCAGTTGTGATTTCTCCTTTGTCAGTTCTGATTCTGTTTATTTAGGTCCTCTCTCTGATTTTCTTGATTATTCTGGATAAAGGGCTGTCAATTTTATTAATTTTTTCAGCGAACCAGCTCCTGGACTTGTTGATTCCTCGAATTGTAGTTTGAATCTCTGAGTTATTTAGTTCTGCTCTCATCTTGATGATTTCCTTCTTTCTATTCGCTCTGGGCTTTGTTTGTTGTTGCTTCTGTAGTTCTTGCAGCTTTATGGTTAGGTTGTTTTTATAAACTTCTTGTGACCTTGTTAGGTACATCTCTATTGATATAAATTTCCCTCTAAGACTGGCTATGCTGTGTCCCATAGGTTTTGGGCTGTTGTGTGTTCATTGTTATTTGTTTCTAGGAAATTTTCAAATTCATCTTTGATTTAATTGTTAACCCATTCATTACATAAAAGCTTGTTATTCAGTCTCCTGAGTTAGAGTATTTTTGTTTTTTTCCCCTTGGAATTGGTTTCTAGTTTCAAGCCATTGTGATCTGAGAAGATGCTTGGTATGATTTCAATTGTCCTGTATTTGTGGAGGCTTTCTTGTGACCTACCATGTGGTCTATCTCCAAGACTATTCCTTGTGCATTTGAAAAGAATGTGTATTTTGCTTCTTCTAGGTAAAAGGTTCTGTATATATCAGTTAGGTTCATTTCCTCTAGAGTGTTGTTCAATGCCACAACATCCTTAGTGATTTTTTTGGAAACATCTGTCCATTGTTAATAGTGGGTTATTAAAATCCCCTACTATGAGTGTGTTGCTGTCTATATCTCTCTTGAAGTCCTCCAAGATTTTCCTGATATATTTGGAGCTCCTACTTTGGGTGCATATATGTTTACCAGAGTTATTTCTTCTTGGTAGATTGTTCCCTTAAGTATTATGAAATGTCCTTCTTTATCTCTTTTTATGGCCTTAATTTTCAAATCAATTCAGTCTGAAAAAAGTATTGCTACTCCAGTTTGTTTTCATGTCCATTTTCTTGATATATATTTTTTGATCCCTTCACTTTCAACTTGTGTCAGTCTTTTGTTCTTAGGTGTATCTCTTGAAGACAGCGTATATGTGGGTCATGTTTTCTTATGCACTCAGCTACCCCATTTCTTTTGATTGGCACATTTAATCCATTTACATTTACGGTTATTGTTGATTGATACTTTTTTCCCACTTTGTGCCTCTCTGTTTCTTCTGTTTTTTTGTTTCTTTGTTTGTTTGTTTTTTATCAGACCCATTAGCGTTTTTCGCAATGCTGGTTTGGTAGAGATGTATTCTTGTAGTCTTCTTTTGTCTGGGAAACTCCTTATTTCTCCTTCCATTTTGAATGACTGCCTAGCTGGATAGAGTGTTCTTGGTTTCAGGCCTTTATTTCCCATTGCTTTGAATATTTTTTGCCATTCCCTTCCTGCTTGTATTGTCTCTGTTGAATAATCATTTGATAGCCTTATCGGAGCCCCCTTATGTGTTATTTGCTATTTCTCTCTTGGTGTTTTTAGGATTCTCTCTTTGTCTTTAAAATTTGCCATTTTAATTATAATGTGTCTTGCAGTGGGTTTGTTTGGGTTGATCTTCATTGGGACCTTCTGTGCTTCCTGAATTTCAGTAACATTTTCACTTATCATGTTGGGGAAGTTTTCTATCATTACCTTTTGAACAGGTTTTCCATTCCTTGTTTCTCTTCACCTTCAGTTATCCCTATGATATGGATATTATTGCGTTTCATGTTGTCCTGCAGCTCTCTTAAAAGCTGTTCATTCTTGTTCAGCCTTTTTTCATTCTCTTGCCCTGTCTTGGAATAGTTTTCTATGTTGTCCTCCATCTCGCTGATCCAGTCCTCTGCTTCATCTAGCCTACTGTTGGTTCCTTCGACTGTATTCTTCAATTGAGAAATTCTATTTTTCTTTTCCTCCTGGCTCTTACTGATACTTTCTATGTCTTTATGATGCTGGTGTAGCTCTTAGTGAGTTCCTTGTAACTTCTCTGGAGTTCTTTGTAGTTTGCCTGGAGTTATTTATAGTTTTCTTTGAGCTGGTTGAGCTCATTGAGCTTCTCTAATATCATTCTTTTGAATTCCATATGTGATAGTTTATTTCCATCTGTTTCATTTGTTTGTTTGTTCATTTTTACCTGTGGATTCTGCCTTTCCTTTCGATGATAGAGTTGTTCTTTTTTTCCCCATTTTTGGGTGTCTGTTATTGCTTTTTTTTTCTTCGTGGATTAATGTGCTTTGATTCCTTGCCTTTATGGAGCACCCTTCTGTGTTAGGAGATTCGTGGAGTTTAATGTTGCCATCTCCTAGATTTCCTCCACTTGTTGCTCTTGGTGACCTTTATGTTGTTAGCTTGGTCTGTCTGGTTTTATTTTGAATTGGTTGTGTATGTTGCTGCTTTCCTTTCAGTTGGGTGATTGAGAGACACTTCTACCCTTTTTCATACACTGCTGTTGAGTTGCCCCTAACACAGAACCACCAGTCCAGGCAAAATAACCACACCTTCAGAGATATCTTTCTCCTTTAATCCCCCTTTCGACTGCCTATGAACGTAACTATATACCCATACCCTTCAAGGTAACCCCCACTTTTAATCACACCCTCAGCTGCAACTGAGCCAGGCTTAATTGGGGTGTAGATGTTAAGTATATTGTATGAGGGGGAAAATGATTAAGTTAACTAAAGTATACATAATTTTGAAGGGTGCTAAGGAGTAGTAAAATTAGCAGGGATATGAGAGAGAAAACTAACTTACCTATTCTATATAAATGAGGAGAGGGAGAATCAGAAAGCCTCAAGTACCAGTGAACAGTATTAGCCCATATATATAGTTGCCACATCGACCTCCCTGTTCACCCTTAATGATCCCCGATTGGTCCAGGTGAAGCCAGGACCTGTGTGCTTTTAGCATAAGAATAAATAAATAAATAAAGAATGTGTAGTTCCTAGTAGCGCATTCACAAAAATAAATAAATAAAAAATACAAGAAAGAGAAAAAAGAAACAATTGGTTTAGGTGGATGGGGAGGGTAGGAAAATATGTATTGAGAACTGGGAATGAGTTGTAGCTGGAGAGTGAGTAGACTTTAAATCAAGAGTACGATGAGCATCTTGGGTGTTTAGGTGGATTGAGATAGGGGAAGAGTAAAAATATGAGTTGGGATATACTATGGTGTAAACAGTATTTACTTAAAATGCACTAATTGTGAGGGTTGGAAATAATTTTTGAAAAGGATATGTTAGGGATTAATAGTTCATGTAGCTCTCGGTGTAACTCAGGTGCTTGAGATTAGCAGTGATCCATTTCCTGATTCTCCCTCTTTTTCTTGGTCAAGTCTGTACAGGCTACAGTACAGCTGTGTGGTCTTGGAGTGGTAGGGCCTATGGCTGTCACAGTCAGGGCTGATTCTGTGTGCCAGCCACCAGGTAGGCTAAGCTTCCAGTAGCCTAGCTCGGTTTCTGTGCTGCTAGTGTTTTGGGGCCCTCCCTTCTCTCACTGGTTCTGTGTGAAGACCTTCATGGTGCTTCTGTGGTTTCTATGGCTGCTCCTCCCCCTCCAGCTCCTAGAGGAGGTTCCTGTTTGAGATGGGCACCTGGCTCCAATGCAGGGTGGCCTGCAACCTCACTGGCTTCTGTGATGGCGGGTCCTACTGCGGCAGCTCCTGGAGGAGGTAGCCCCTGTCCACTAACAGCACCTGGCTCCCCTGGGGCTAAGGCCAGCCCTCAAAGCAGTCCAGCTCTTTGAGTTTTTCACCACCACCTCTGTGATGCTTGCCTGTCTCCCCAGAGTGTCTGCAGTGCAGTCTGCTGGCTAATGCTACTCCTCCCCCTCCAGCTCCTCAAGGAGTCCTTTGTTGCCTGCAATGAGTGCAGCAATTGCACTAGCTGCAAATTCCTGGGTCACAGTTTTGAGATTTTGTGGGAGCCTCTGTGCCGGTGTGGGTGCTCAGGGCTGAGGGCTGGGCCCTCCCCCTCACTGGGGTTCCGAGCCCCCATCTTCCCAGTGGCAGAGCGGCACAGTTTTCGGCCCTCTTGCCACTTGGCTGGTGCATGTCCCTGCTCCCCAGCTCCTGCTCCCTGCAAGTGTCTTCTCCTCTGCCTTTGGCCAATGAGGAGCTTCTTCTCTCTCAGTCTCCGGAGGGAGGGTCTCACAGTGCCTCCCCTGCAGCAGTTCAATTCCTCATTCCCTCTGGAGTTTGCACTCACTGTCCACACTTCACTGCTCAGATTTCTAGTGACCAGGAAGCCTGGAGCTTTCTTCAGTTAGAGACGCCCCTCTGGGCAGAGCCACCACTGCCCAGAGCTGACCTTGGCCAGCCAGCCAATTTAGAACTGTCACACCTGCTCTCCAGTAGTTCTCTGCAGCCTCTGGGCTGTGCTACCCTAAGTCCAGATGCTTAACGCTCCAATTCTTAGGGACCTGCAGACATCTCGTGCTCCCTATCCTATCCTCCAGCTGCTCTGGCACTCGAGAACGCTATCAGCACTGCTCTCTATTCTGTCGCCATCTTTTCTCCTCCTCTGTCATTTCTGAATTTGTTTATTTAGGTCCTCTCTCTATTTTTCTTTACGAGTCTGGTTAAAGGCTTGTCAATTTTGATTATTTTTTCCAAGAACCAGCTCCCAGAAATATTCATTCTTCAAATTGTAGTTTGAGTATCTAAGTTATTTAATTCTCCTCTGATTTTCATTATTTCCTTCCTTCTACTTGCTCTGGGCTTTGTTTGTTGTTGCTCCTCTAGTTCTTGCAGCTTTTTGGTTAGGTTGTTTGTATGAGCTTCTTCTATACTGATTAGGTAGGCCTGTACTGTATGAATTTCCCTCTGAGGACTGCCTTTGCTGTGTTCCATAGGTTTTGGGCTGTTGTGTATTCATTATCATTTGTTTCCAAAAACCTTTTGATTTCATCTTTGATCTCATTGTATACCCATTCCTTACTTAAAAGCATGTTATTCATTCTCCATGGGTTACAGTGTTTTGATTTTTACCCTTGACGTTGGTTTCCAGTTTCATTCCATTGTGATCTGAGAGGATGCTTGGTATGACTTCAATTGTCCTGTATTTGTGGAGGCTTTTCTTGTGACCTACCATGTGGTCTATCTTAGTGAATGTTCCATGTGCATTAGAAAATAATGTATATATTCCTTCTTTGGGGTGAAAGATTCTGTATACATCAATTAGGTCCATTTCCTCTGGAGTATCATTGTTCAATGCCACAATATCCTTGGTGATTTTTGATTGGAAGATCTGTCCATTGTTGAAAATGGGATATTAAAATCCATTACTATTAGTGTGTTGCTGTCTGTATAGTTCTTGAAGTCCTCCAAGGTTTTCCTGATATATTTTGGAGCTCTTACTTTGGGTGCATATATGTTTACCAGAGTTATTTCTTCTTGATGGATTGTTCCCTTAAGTATTATGAAATGTTCTTCTGTGTCTCTTTTTGTGGCCTTCATCATCAAATCTATTTTGTCTGAAATAAGTATTGCTATACCAGTCATTTTTTAAATGTCCATTTGCTTGATATATATTTTTCCAAACTTCACTTTTTAAAAAATATTTTATTGTTGTATTACATCCATTAACTTTTTACTCCCATTGGTCCCCTTCTCAACCCAACCATTACCCCCCAAAGTCAATCCCACTTGTTCTCCATGACCATGCTTCTTCCATACTAGTTCCTTGACTAAACTGCACCCCTTCTTTGCCTCCTCCTCCCCTCTTGCCCCTGTCCAATGACATGTATTCACGTATCTGGTTCAGTTTTGCTTATTTATTGGTTTTGTTTATTATTGTCCTGTAATGGGTGAGATCCTATGGTATTTGTCTTTCACTGACTGGCTTATTTAATAATAATAATACTTTCTAGTTCCATCCATGTTGTTGCAAAGGATAGGAGGTCCTTCTTTCTTTCTGCTGTGTAGTATTCCATTGTATAAATGTACCAAAGTTTTTTGATCCAATCATCCACTGAGAGGCAATTAGGCTGTTTCCAGCACTTGGCTATTGTAAATAGCGCTGCTATGAACATAGGGGTACATAGGTTCTTATGAATTGGTGTTTCAGGATTGATTGGGTACAGTCCAAGTAGTGGAGTTGCTGGATCAAAAGACAATTCCATTTTTAGTTTTTTTTTAAGAAACTCCATACTGTTTTCCACAGGGGCTGCACCAGTCTACATTCCCACAAACAGTGCACAAGAGTTCCCTTTGACCCACATCCTTGCCAACACTTGTTGTTTGTTGATTTGTTGATGATTGCCATTCTGACAGGTGTGATGTGGTATCCTATTGTGGTTTTAATTTGCATCTCTCTGATGGCTAGTAATGTTGAGCATTCTTTCACATGCATCTGGGCCCTTTGTATGTCCTCCTCAGAGAGTTGTCTGTTCAGGTCCCTTTCCCATTTTTTAATTGGGCTGTCTGTTTCCCTGGTGTTGAGTCTCAAAAGTTCTTTATATATTTAGGAGATCAAACCCTTGTCTGAGGTATCTTTGGCAATTATGTTTTCCCATACAGTTGGTTCCCTTTGAATTTTGCTGGTGTTTATTTTAGCTGAACAGAAACACTTCAATTTGATATAGTCCCATTTGTTGATTTGTTTTTTATTTCCTTTACTCTTGTTGAAGTATCAGTAAACATATTTCAGGGTAGGATATCAAAAAGTGTATTGCCTATATTTTTCTCCAGGACCTTTATGGTGGCACTGCTTATGTTTAAGTACTTTATGCATCTTGAGTTTATTCTGGTGTATGGTGTAAGTTGGTGGTCTAGTTTTATCTTTTTGCATGTTGCTGTCTAGCTCTTTTAACACTACTTGTTGAAGAGACTGTTTTTACTCCATTTTATGTTCCTTCCCCCTTTGTCAAATATTAGTTGACCATAGAGTCCTGAGTTAATTTCTGGGCTCTCTATTCTGTTCCATTGATCTATATGTCTATTCTTATGCCAGTATCAGAAAATTTTGATGACAGTAGCTTTGTAGTGTTGTTGGAAGTCTGGTATTGTGATTGCTCCTATCTTGTTCTTCTTTCTCAAGATTGCTGTGGCTCTTCATGGGTATTTTTGGCTCCATATAAATTTTGAAGTGTTTTTTTCTATTTCTGTAAAGTCTGTCATTGGTATTTTAATTAGGATTGCGTTGAATCTGTAGATTGCTTTGGGTAGTATGGATATTTTAATGATGTTAATGCTTTCCATCCATGAATATTGTATATGCTTCCATTTATTTGTATCTTCCTTCATTCCTTTCTTCATTGTTCTGTAGTTTTCTGAGTATAGGTCTTTTACCTCCCTAGTTAAGTTTATTCCTAGGTAATTTATTTTTCTTGTTGCTGTGGTAAATGGAATTTGTATTTTTGCTTCTATTTCTGATGTTTCATTATTGGTATACAAAAATTCTTTTGATTTCTGGATATTGACTTTATACCGAGCTATTTTGCTAAATTTGCTCATTAGGTTGAGTAAGTTTTTGGTGGAGCCTATTGGATTTTGTATGTATACTATCATACCATCTGCAAATAATGACAGTTTAACTTCCTCCTTTCCAATTTGGATACCTTTGATTTCTTTTTCTTCTCTGACGGCTATAGCTAGAACTTCCAAGACGATGTTGAACAGAAGTGGAGAAAGTGGACAGCCTTGTCTCATTTCTGATCTTAGGGGAAAGCTTTTAGTTTTTGCCCATTGAATATGGTGTTGGCTTCAGGTTTCTCATAGATGGCCTTTATGATGTTGAGGTATGCTTCCTCTATTCCCATTTTGCTGAGGTTTTTTTTTATTTTTTATCATAAATGGTTGCTGTAGTTTATAAAAGGCTTTTTCAGCACCTGTTGATATAATTATATGGTTTGCGTCTTTCAATTTGTTGATGTGGTGTATTACATTTATCGATTTATGAATGCTGTACCATCCTTGCATCCCTGGGATGTAACTGATTTGATCATGGTGTATGATCTTTGTAATGTATGTACTGCTGAATCCAGTTGGTGAATATTTGGTTGAGAATCTTAGCATCTATGTTCATCAGAGGTATTGGCCTGTAGTTTTCTTTCTTAGTTGTGTCTTGACCTGGTTTGGGGATTAGAATAATATTGGCTTCATAGGAAGAGTTTGGGAGTCATCCCTCTTCCTGTATTTCTTGGTATATGTTGAGAAGGATAGGAGTTAGTTCTTCTTTAAATGTTTGGTAAAATTCACATGTGTATCCGTCCGGTCTGGGGCTCTTGTCCTTCGGGAGATTTTGGATTACTTCTTCAATTTCACTAGTTGTTATTGGCCTAGTTAGGCTTTCTGCTTCTTTTGTATTCAGTTTTGATAGATTATACATTTCTAGAAATGTGTCCATTTCATCTAGGTTGTCATATTTTTGTCATATAGTTGTTTTTAGTAATTTCTTACAATCTTTTGTATTTCTGAAGCATCAGTTGTGATTTCTTCTCTGTCAGATCTGATTCTGTTTATTTGGGTCTTCTCTCTCTTTTTCTTGATGAGTCTGAATAAAGGCTTGTCAATTTTGTTTATTTTTTCAAAGAACCAGCTCCTGGACTTGTTGATTCCTCAAATTGTAGCTTGAATCTCTGAGTTATTTAGTTCTGCTCTGATCTTGATGATTTCCTTCCTTCTACTTGCTATGGGCTTTGTTTGTTGTTGCTCCTCTAGTTCTTGAAGCTTTGTGGTTAAGTTGTTTTTATATATTTCTTGTGACCTTTTTTAGGAAGGCCTGTATTGTTATAAATTTCCCCCTGAGCACTGCCTTTGCTGTGTCCCATAGGTTTTTTGCTGTTGTGTGTTCATTGTTATGTTTCCAGGAATGTTTTTATTTCATCTTTGATCTCATTGTTAACCCATTCATTGCTTAAAAGTGTGTTATTCAGTCTCCATGAGTTAGAGTATTTTTGTTTTTTTCCCTTGAGATTGGTTTCTAGTTTCAAGTCATTGTGATCTGAGAAGATGCTTGGTGTGATTTCAATTTTCCTGTATTTTTGGAGGCTTGTCTTGAAACCTACCATGTGGTCTTAGGGAATGATTCATGTGCATTTTAAAAGAATGTGTATTTTGCTTCCTTGGGGTAAAATACTTTGTATACCTCAGTTAGGTCAATTTCCTGTAGAGTGTTGCTCAATGCCACAACATCTTTGGTAATTTTTTGTTTGGAAAAATTTGTCCATTGTTGATAATGGGGTATTAAAATCCCCTACTATTAGTGTGTTGCTGTCTATATCTTTCTAAAAGTACTCCAAGATTTTCTTTATATATTTCAGTGCTCCTACGTTGGGTGCGTATATGTTTACCAGATTTATTTCTTCTTGATGGATTGTTCCCTTAAGTATTATGAAATGTCCTTCATTATCACTTTTTATGTCCTTCATTTTCAAATCTATTTTGTTTGAAATAAGTACTGCTACTCCACCATTTTTTTTCCCTGTGTCCATTTGATTGATATATATTTTTCCATCCCTTCACTCTCAATCTGTGTTGATCTTTTCTTCTGAGGTGTGTCTCTTGAAGACAGCATATATGTAGGTCATGTTTTCTTATTCATTTGGCTACCCTATGTCTTCTGATTGGTGCATTTAATCTATTTACATTTAAGGTTATTATTGATTGATATTTATTCATTGCCATTTTCTCACTTTGTACTTGTGTTCCTCTTTGACTCTCTGTTTCTTCATTTTATTTATTTATTTAGTTTTAAAACAGCCCCGTTAGCATTGCTTGCAATGCTGGTTTGGTAGAAATGTATTCTTTTAGTCTTCTTTATTCTGGGAAACTCCTTATTTCTCCTTCCATCTTGAATGAGAGCTTTGCTGGGTAGAGTATTCTTGGTTGCAAGCCTTTGTTTGCCATTACTTGAAATAAGTTTTGCCATTCCCTTCTGGCTTGAATTGTTTTTGTTGAACAATAATTTGATAGCCTCATTGGAATCCCCTTATATGTTATTTGTCGTTTCTCTCTTGAAGCTTTTAGGAATCTCTTTGTCTTTGAAATTTGCCATTTTAATTATAATGTGCCTTGGAGTTGGTCTGTTTGAGTTGATCTTCATCGGGACCTTCTATATTTCCTGAGCATGAGTAACATTTTCACTCATCATGTCAGGGAAATTTTCTATCATTACTTTTTTGAACAGGTGTTCCATTCCTTGTTTTTCTTCTCCTTCTGGTATCCCTATGATATGGATATTATTGCATTTCATGTTTTTCTGCAGCTCCCTTAAACCCTCTTCAATCTTGTTATGCCTTTTTTTTTCATTCTCTTATACTGTCTTGTAGTGTTTGTCTTTGTTGTCCTCCAACTTGCTGATTCAGCCCTCTGCTTCCTCTAGCCTACTGTTGATTCCTTCAACTCTATTCTTCAATTCAGAAATTCTATTCTTCATTTCCCCCTGGCTCTTACTGATAGTTTCTAAGTCCTTTTTGATGCTGTTTTAGCTCTCAGTAAGTTCCTTGTAACTTCCCTGGAATTGCTTATAGTTTTCTTTGAGCTAGCTGAGCTCATTGAGCTTCTCTATTATCATTCTTTTGAATTCCTTATATGATATATAGTGTGCCTATTTCATTTGGTGGTCTTTCTGGGGATTCTTCCTTTCCTTTTGGTGATGGACTGATTCATTTTTTCCCCATTTTGGGTGCCTGTTGTTGCTTGTTTTTTGTTGTCCCCCCCCCCCCCGGCCCTTGGATTAATCTGCTTTGTGTCCTTGCCTTTGTTGAGCACCCTTATCTGTTAGGAGATTTGTGTTCAGTGTTGCAGTCTCCCAGATTTTTTCTACTTGTTGCTCTTGGGGTGGCCTTTATGTCGTGAACTTGGGCTGTCTGGTTGTATTCTGGATTGGTTGTGTATGTTGCTCCTTTTCTTCCAGTTGGCTGATTGTGAGACACTCCTTCTATCCTTTCTCATACATTGTTTTTGAGCTGCTCCTGAAACAGAACCACCAGTCCAAGCAAAATAACCAGACCTTCAGTGATATCTTTCTCTTTTACTTCCTCTTTTGACTGCCTATGAATGTAACTATATACCCAAACCTCCAAGGTAATCCTCGCTCTTGATCACACCCTCAGCTGCAATTGAGCCAGTGTTGATAGGGATGTAGATATATTAAGACTGTTGTATGAGGGGAAAAAATGATTAAGTTGACTAAAGTATAGATAGTTTTGAAGGGTGCTGAGGAGTAGCAAAGATAGCAGGGATATGAGAGAGAAAACTAACTTTTCTATTCTATAGAAATGAGGAGACGGAGAATCAGAAAGCCTCAAGTATTTGTGAACAGTGTAAGCCTATGTATATAGTTGCTGCATCTGACTCCCTGTTCAGCATTAATGATCCCTGATTGGTCCGGATGGAGCCAGGGTCTGTGAACTTTTAGTAGAAAAAAAAAGATAGTAATAAGAAGAAGAAAGGTTTTGGGTGGCTATTCACCCTTGATGATCCCTGATTCGTCCAGGTGGAGCCAGGACCTGTGGGCTTTTAGCAGAGAAAAGAAAAAAATAAAAAATATAAAGAAAAAAAAGGAAAAATAATAATAAAGAAAGGGTTTAGGTGGCTGTTCACCCTTTATGATCTCTGATTGGTCCAGGTGGAGCCAGGACCTTTGGGCTTTTAGCAGGAAGAAAGAAAGAAGAAAGGGTTTAGGTGGCTGGGGAGGGGAGGAATACTTCGATTGAGGACTGGGAATGCATTGTAGCCAGAGAGTGAGTAGACTTTAAATTAAGAGTAGCGAGAGGGTCTTGGGTATTTAGGTGGATTGAGATAGGGGAGGATTAAAAATATGTGAGTTGGGATACACTATGGTTTAAACAGTATTTACTTAAAAAGCACTAATTGTGAGGCTTGGAAGTAACTTTTGAAAAGGTATGTTAGGGATTAATAGCTTAAGTAGCTCTTGGTGTAACTCAGGTGCTTGAGATTAGCAGCAATCCATTTCCTGATTCTGCCTCTTTTTCTTGGTCAGGTCTCTGCAGACTACAGTCTAGCTGTGTGGTCTTAGAGTGGCAGTGCCTATGATTGTCACAGGGATGATTCTGAGTGTCAGCCCCCAGGTAGGCTGGGCCTCCAGTAGCCTAGCTGGGTTTCAGGGCTGCCAGTGTTCTGGGACCCTCCCTTTTCTGCTTCTCTGTGAAGTCCAGCAGGGTGCTTCTGTGATGTGTATAGCTGCTCCTCCCCCTCCAGCTCCTGGAGGAGGTTCCTGCCTGCGATGGTCACCTGTCTCCAATTTGGAGTGGCCTGCAACCTTGCTGGCTCCTGTGATGACTGTACCTGGCCCCGCAGCTCCTGGATAAGGGAGTCCTGGTCCACCAACAATGCCCAGGGTCCACCAACAGTGCCTGGCTCCCACGGGCAAGAGCCAACCCTCCAGGCAGTCCAGCTCTCCAAGGATTCCTTAACATCACCTCTGTGATTGGCATCCGGTTCCCCAGAGAGCCCGCAGTGCAGCCTTTGTTGCCTACAATGGATGGGTCAGTTGCCCCAGCTGCAAGTTTGTGGCTTGCAGGTTGGATTTTCCTTGGGAACCTGGGGGCCAGTGTGTGTGCACAGGGCTGAGTCTACCCCCTTGCAGGGGCTTCAAGCTCCTCTTTCTCTGGTGGCCCAGCAGCACCATTTTTGGCCCTCTCACCAATCAGGCCAGTGCACTTCCCCGCTCCCCCACTCCTGCTCCTCACAGGACTCTTCTCAGCCTCTGGCCCAGTAAGGAGCTTCCTCTTTCTGTCACTGGATCAAGGCTCTCACACAGTCCCTCCCCTGCAGGATTTCAATTCCTCATTCCCTCCAGTATTTGCCCTCACTGCCCACACCTCACTGCTCAGATTTCTAGTCTCCAGGGAGCCTGGAGCTGGCTTCAGTTAAAGATGCCCCTCTGGGTAAAGCCATCACTGCCCAGATCCTACAATGGCCTGCTGGCCAGTTTGGAACTGTCTCACCTGCTCTCCTGTAGGTCTCTGCAGCCTCTGGGCTGTGGTCCCCTGAGTCCAGATGCTTAATGCTCCAATTCTTAGGGACCTGCAGACATCTCGTGCTCCCTATCCTGTCCTCCAGCTGATCTGATACTCAAGAACACTGATCTCCATTACTGTTTTTCTAATCCATTTACATTTAAGGTTATTATTGATTGATACTTATTCATTGCCATTTACCCTCTTTGTACTTGTGTTTCTCTCTGTTGATCTCTATTTCTTCATTTTTTTAAGCAGACCCTTTAGCAGTTTTTGCAATGCTGGTTTGGTAGAGATGTATTCTTTTAGTCTTCTTTTGTCTAGAAGACTCCTTACTTCTCCTTCCATTTTGAACACGAGCCTTGCTGGGTAGAGTATTCTTGGTTGCAGGCCTTTGTTTCCCATTACTTGGAATATTTTTTGCCATTCCCTTTCGGCTTGTATTGTTTCTGTTGAATAATCATTTGATAGCCTTATTGGAGCCCCCTTATATGTTATTTGCTGTTTCTCTCTTCATGCTTTTAGGATTCTCTCTTTGTCTTTCAAATTTTCCATTTAAATTATAATGTGTCTTGGATTGGGTCTGTTTGGATTCATCCTCATTGGGACCCTCTGTGCTTTCTGAACTTGAGTAACATTTCCACTCATCATGTCAGGGAAATTTTCTATCATTACTTTTTTGAACAGGTGGTCCATTCCTTGTTTTTCTCCTTCTGGTATCCCTATGATATGGATATTATTGCATTTCATGTTGTCCTGCATCTCTTTTAAAACCTCTTCATTCTTGTTCAGCCTTTTTTTTTTCATTCTGGTGCACTGTCTTGGAATATTTTTCTACATTGTCCTCCAGCTTGCTAATCTGATCCTCTGCTTCCTCTAGCGTATTTCTCCTTTTACTGTATTCTTCAATTCAGAAATTGTATTCTTCATTTCCTCCTGGCTTTTACTGATAGTTTCTAAGTCTTTTTTAATGCTGGTGCAGTTCTCAATAAGTTCCTTGTAGCTTCCCTGGAGTTCTTTGTAGTTCCCCTGGAGTTGTTTGTAGTTTTCTTTGAGCTGGCTGAGCTCATTGAGCTTTTCAATCATCATTATTTTGAATTCCATATCTGATAGTTTACTTGCATCTGTTTCATTTAGTGATCATTCTGGGGAATCCTCCTTTTCTCTTGGTGATGGACTGTTTCTTTTTCTCCCCATTTTTAGGTTTCGTTGTAATCCAGTCAGACTGTGATCAGCTGCCAGCCTAAGGAACTGCTAGGCTAGAAGGATTGATTTAGTTGTAATCCTGTTGGTCTGTGATTCACCACCAGGCTCAGATGCAGCGCAAGGAACAGCTTCAGATGTAAATCAATGAATCTGTGGTGAACCACCAGGCTTAGGGGCTCCTGGGCTAGGCAGCAAGATCTAATTTTAATCCAATGAGTCTGTGTTTGGCCACCAGGCTTAGGTTGCGCTCGGCTTGACTGAAAGATTCTATTGTATTCTAGTGAATCTGTGATCAGCTGCCAGGCTAAGGGGCCATTGGGCTAGACTGAAAGATTCAATTGTAATCCAGTGAATGTGTGATCAACTGACAGGCCCAGGGGCCACTGGGTGTGACAAATCAACTCAGCTGTGAACCATTGATTCCACAATCAACCACAAGACTCAGTTGCCACCGTGTGGGGCTGTCTGACCCAGTTGTAAGTCACAGAGTTTGTAATCAGCTGCCAGGCCCAGGCCCTGCTGGGTGACTATGACTGACTTAGTTGCCAATCAATTAATCTACAATCAGCCACCAGCCTCACACGCCACTGTGTGGGACTATCTGACTGAGCCAGCTGTAAGTCGGAGAGTTTGTGATCAGCTGCCAGGTCCAGGTGCTGCTGGGTGGGTGATACTTCTTCAGGTGCCAACTATTATATCTATGCTCTGACAGGGCAGGGCAGAAGATGTTTATTTGGATGTAAATCAAAGGATTGTGATCAGGCACCAGGCTCAGGCACCGCTGGGTGGGGCAGATTGCTTCTAGTGGATGGTGCTATGTGGGCCCTCCTGCCGAAGCCCCTTGGCCCAGTGCAGTCCATCTGACTTGTGGGCAGTGATTCAGCACTGGAACCCTCACTGCTGTCTTTCCACTTCTGTCCTCCATGCCACTGCAGCAAACTCTCCCCATGCATCCCCAGTACTCTCTGCCCTCCCTCTGCTGGAGCCCAGGGTAGGTGGGTGCCAATGTATTTTCATTGTGGTCACCCTAGTAGTTCTGTCTCCAATGCTCTCTCAGTCCAGCAAACTCCATGACTTTCCATTCTTCTCAGCTGTATGCTGCTGTGCTCTTAGCTGCGTTGCTGTGGGCTGGGACATCCAGCTTAGGGACCAGAACCCAACCTTCTCAGGTGGAGCCCCAGGCTCCATTCCTTCAGCTGCTGCCTCCAGTGGGGGCCCAACTAGCCCTCTCATGTTTCCACAATTCCTACCAGTCACATTGTGATGAAGCTCCTCTTCTCTTCTGTCTGTGGTTATGACTTCTTTCCAGCTGGTATTCTGTTGGTAATTCCAGCTGACTTTTTCTCCAAAAATGTAATTCCAGGTGCGACCTGGGAGGAGATTGGTATAGCTCCACTTACTCCTCAACTATCTTGCCAGATCCCCAGTAGTTATTTTTTATTTTTCTAATTTCATTTGAATTTTTACACTTTAAAATTTCTTGTTTTATTGTTTTACTATTGCAGTTGTCCTGTATTTTGCCCAACTGCCCTCCCATGCTCTGCCCATGCACTGCCTCCCATCAATCCCTATCCTTTTGTCCATGTCCATGGATCATTTATACTAGATCCTTGACTAGAGCCTTCCCCTTCTTTCTGCCCTCCTCCTCCTCCCTCATCCTCTCTAGTCATTGTCAGTCTGTTCATGGTTTTATTTCGCTCATTTGTTTGTTTTGTTCATTAGTTCTCTGAATTTGGTGATATGATATAATATTGTCTTTCCTGGCCTGGCTTATTTCACTAAGCATAATACTATCCAGTTCCAACTATGCTGTTCCAAAAAGTAGTTCTTTCTTTCTGATGCAAAGTACTCCATTATGTAATTGTATCACAGTTTTTTAAAAAAGTTTTATTGATTTTGCTATTACAGTTGTCCCAATTTTCCTTCTTTGCTTCCCTCTACCCAGTATCCCCCATTCCCTCCAATAGTGTCCCCCTTAGTTCATGTCCATGTGTCATGCATGTAAGTTCTTTGGCTTCTCCATTTCTTTTATTTTTCTTGACATCCCTCTGTTTATTCTGTAACCATCAATGTGTATTTCTTTTCTTCTTTTTTGTTTGAATCTATATAATTCACCATTTAATTACTGCCTTCTGAAAGCCTCTCAAATCATATTAATACAAAGTTTTCTTCTCATTTCAAAATGCTTGTTAATTCACCTGTTTAAAGAATTCCCCTTTTAAGGTATATCAATTGCAATATTATCAAACACATGCACAAATACATTTATACACATACATATTTTTACACATATTTCAAGTACATACTGCATTTTGAAGAGTTAATACAAAAAATTAAATTATATAAGCCAATAGATAATATAATTCTTACATGTTAAATGATAGTATTTTAGATATATTGTAGTAAATTAAGCATTATTCTTTTTTTCTTTAATACTTATTTTATGCTGGAATGCTGTTTTTGTGAAATATATCACACAAAAGATGTATTGCAAAACTCACTTTTGTGAAAGCTGTTCTTAGAGACAGTGACACACCCATAGTAAAAAATGAATTTGGTTTCTGAATCAGATCCCACCCTCTCCGATAATACATCTTAACTTTGAGCTACTGGAAATACAACTTATTCTTTTTGGAGTTTTCCATATTAAATAGTAGATAGATTTTTTTTTTTTTTTGCCATGCACAGGTCTTACTTCTTTCAGTACCCCCTGTTTTTCCTCTACATTTGTTTCACAAGTTGAAGCCTTCAGAAATAACGGCACTTACAGTGCTCGGCTGGTCCCCACAGAATAGAAATTATGATACCTACTAATTTGAGGTAAAAATTTAAAAGAACCGTAGGGGTTAAGTAATTTTGTAAAATAGTATTCTAGCTATTTTTTAAACTTGTGGTTGACTTCCTATGTGGTGTTAAACTAACCACTGAACTATTCAAGTCTGTTGAGGTAGAGATGAGGTATGTTCACTTTTGAATAATGAAGTTTACTATAGCATTAATACTTCTTCCCAAGCATCCCCAGTTAGGGGATCTTCATTGCTAGAAATGTATATTTCCACTCTTTATTTGAAAGGAATCTCATCTAATTTGCATGCTAATGTGAGACTATGTATTGCCTATGTACATGAATCATACAGTTTAGTAGTTTACAACTTCCATGCCTAAGTTATCTTCATTCTCAGCATCTTTTCTAACCTAAAGATTAGTTTCTCAACAGACCAACTACCAGTTCCTATTTAAAAGATAAATTGCTAACAAAATCTATATATTACACACCCACAAATAAGCACATATTTTGTAACCGAGTTGCATAGTTTGTAACTGAGAAAGATAGCATGTATTCTATGTAATACATATCCACATTTTCTTTATTCTTTTTCCTTAACTGCATTCAATTTTTCTAAGAGTTACTGGAAACAATTTGATTTTCCCATTTTAGGTAATAATTCCAACCTAAGAATCTGTAGTAATGCAGATACAAGTAAAATACAAAATTACACATTATTTAGTAAAATCTATTTATAACAAGATTATTTTAAAGCATTCATAAGTTAAAGTTGGCCCTTGTCCATTCAGCTACCCTATGTCTTTTGATTGGTGCATTTAATCCATTTACCTTTAAGGTTATTATTGATAGGTACTTATTGATTATCTATTTTACCCTTTGTACCTGTGTTTCTCTCTGTCTCTCTGTTTCTTCATCTTCTTAAAGCAGATCCTTTAGCATCTCTTGCAATGCTGGTTTGGTGGAGATGTATTCTTTTAGTCTTCTTTTGTCTTGGAAACTCCTTAGTTCACCTTCCATTTAGAATGAGAGCCTTGCTGGATAGAGTAGTCTTGGTTTTAGCCCTTTGTTTTTCATTGCTTTGAATATTTCTTGACATTCCCTTCTGGTCTAGACTGTTTCTGTTGAGAAATCAGCTGATAACCTTATTGGAACCATCTTGTATATTTTTAGCTGTTTCTCTCTTGCTGCTTTTAGGATTCTCTCCTTGTCTCTGAAATTTTCCATTTTAACTCTGATATATCTTACAGTGGGCCTGTTTGGGTTCATCTTCATTGGGACACTCTGTACCTCCTGAATTTAGGTGACATTTTTGCTCATCAAGTTATAGAAGTTTTTTGTCATTAGTTTTTCAAACAAGTTTTCTATCCCTTGCTCCTTTTCTTCCCTTTCTAGTATTCCTATGAAGTCAATATTATTACATTTCAGGTTCTCCTACAGCTCTCTTAAAACTTCATTCTTTTTTAGTCTTTTTTCATCGTGTTGCACTGTCTAGGAATTTTTTTCTACATTGTCCTCCAGCTCACTGATCTGATTCTTTGCTTCCTCTAGCATTCTTTTGATTCTTTCTACTGTGTTCTTCAATTCACAAAGTGTATTCTTCATTTCTTCCTGGCTCTTACTAATAATTTCGAAGTCCTTTTTAATGCTGGTGTAGTTCTCAGTAAGTTCCTTTTAGCTTCCCTAGAGTTCTTTGTCATTCCCCTGGAGTTGTTTATAGTTTTCTTTGAGCTTGCTGAACTTATTGAGCTTCTCTAGAATTATTATTTTGATTTCCATATCTGATAGTTTGCTTGCCTTTATATCATTCTGCACTCTTTTGGGGGATTCCTCTTTCCTTGCAATGGGGGGTTGTTTCTTTTTCTCCCCATTTTAGGTGATTCTTCTTGTTTGTTTCTGCTTCTTGGATTGGTCTGCTCTGTCTTCCTGTCTTCATGGTGTGACCTACTGTGGTATAGAGGTACAGTTTCTTTTATTGTTTCTTTAAGATTTTATTATTTTTAGAGAGAGAAAGGCAGGGAGGAAGGAAGAAAGGGAGAGAAACATCAGTATATAGTTACCTTTCACCTTCTTCCAGCTATGGACCTGGCTGAAGACCTGGTTTTCAACCTGGTTACATGCCTTGTCTGGGAATCGAACCAGCAACATTTGGATTTGCAGGCCAGTGCCAATCCAGTGAGCCACCAGCCAGGGCAAGGTGCACTTTCTTTACTTCCTGGATCTGCCCCTGGTGATGTCAGCTGTTGTCCCAGTCTGGGCTTAGTCAACATGTTGTAGCCCATCAGATCCATTCTCTTTGTCTGTGTCCTTCACTTTTTAATCCAATCAGTCTGTAATCTGGAGTCAGGCTTAATTATCGATGGGCAGGAAAGATTAATTCAGTTGTGAATCCAATCCATCTATGATCAGCTGTCAGGCTTAGGGACTGATGTGTTGGGGTGGATTAATTCCTGTGGGTTGGGCTATGACTTCCCCTCAGGCTACCACCATTTGATGAAGAGTGGTCTGCCTACTCTATGGGAGATGGGTCAGCATGGGGACCTCCTGGGCTGCTCCCTCACCTCTTGCCCCAAAGCCTCTGTCCCAAACTTTCCCCAAGTGTCTGTAGTCCACTCTGCCCTTTTCCTGCTGGAGCCCAGGGTAAGTGAGTGCCAATGTATTTTTGGGCATGGTCGCTTTAAGAACTGTGTTTCTAGCTGTCTCTTTTAAGCCAGCTAAATTTGACAGCTTTTCATTTTTCACAGCTGGTTGCTGTTTTACTCTCAGCTTTGTTGCTGTAGGTTAGGAAGCCCAGCTGGGGGTTTAGAACCCACCCTTCTCATGTGGAATTCCTGGCTCCTAAAATATTCCTCAGTCCCTCCATCCCATGGGAGCCCAGCCAGCCTTCTCATGGGTCCTCACTTCTTACTGGTCACATTGATTGTAATGAAGTGGCCTCTTCTGTTCTGTCTGTGGTTATAAGGCTTCTTTCCAGGTGGTGTTTTATTGGTTATTATGGATGATTTCTCCTTTTTTTAAGTTGTAAATCCAGATTAATACTGGGAGGATATTGGTGTAGCTCCACTTACCCCTTCGCCATCTTGGTTCTCCCATTTTTTTATCTGTTCATCCTCTGATGGGCATGGAGGCCATTTCCAAAACTTGGCTATTGTAAATAATGCTGTTATTTCAATCCTTTTTTCTTATCTAATGGCTGTGGCTAGAACTTCCAAAACTACATTGAATAGAATTCGAGAGAGTGGACACCCTTGTCTTGTTCCTGATCTTAGGGGGAAAGCTTTTAGTTTTTGCCCATTGAATATGATATTGGTTGCAGGTTTCTCATATATGGCCATTATGTTGAGGTATACTCTTTGTATTCCTCCTTTGTTGAGTGTTTTTATCATAAATGGATGCTGTACTTTGTCAAATGCTTTTTTGGCATCTTTTGATATGATCATGTGGTTTTTGTCTTTCATTTTGTTTATGTAGTGTATTATGTTTATTAATTTGTAAATATTATACCATCCTTGTATCACTGGAATGAATCCCACTTGATCATGGTGTATGATCTTTTTCATGTATTGCTGAATCTGGTTTGCTAATATTTTGTTGAGGATTTTAGTATCTGTATTCATCAGTGATGTTGGCCTGTAGTTTTCTTTCTTTGTTGTGTCTTGACTGGCTTCATAGAAAGAGTTTAGAATAATACTTCCCTCACAGAAAGAGTTTGGGAGTCTTCCTTCTTAGATTTTTTGAATAGGTTGAGGAGGATAGAAGTTAGTTCTTCCCCAAATGTTTGGTAAAATTTGCATGTGTAGCCATGTGGTTGGGGCTTTTGTGTGTCAGGAGCTTTTTGATTACTGCTTCCATTTCATTAGTTGTTATCAGTCTATTCAGGCTTTGTGATTCCTCTTGATTAGTTTTGGAGAATTTTATGTTTCTAGAAATTTGTCTATTTCACCAAGGTTGTCAATTTTTTTCTATTTTGTTTATTGTACAACTATATATAATATATATAATGTCTATTTTATTGATTATGCCATTGCAGTTGTCCCAATTTTTTCCCTTTGCTCCCCTCCACCCAAGACTGCCCCTTCCCTCCCATAGTCCCACCCCCTCCCCTTAGTTCATGTCCATGGGTAGTGCATATAAGTTTCCTGACTTACTATATTATTAACTTCCTCTTGTCTATCTTGTACTCACCAATTATTTTTCCTAATCCCTGCACAACTTCCCTATTTCTCCCCCTTCCCACTCCCAGGTGATAACCCTCCCAATGATCTTCATACCTATGATGCTGATTCTATAATTTTTTGTTTAGTTTGCTTTTATTTTTTTAGATTCTGTTGATAGTTGTGAGTTTGTTTTCATTATACTGTTCATAGTTTTGATCTTCTTTTTCTTAAGTAAGTCCCTTTAACATTTCATATAATAAGGGCTTGGTAATGATGAACTCCTTTAGCTTTACCTCATTTGGGGAGCACTTTATCTGCCCTCCTGTCTAAATGATAGTTTTGCTGGATAAAATAATCTTGGTTTTAGGTCCTTGCTTTTCATCACTTTGAATACTTCTTACCAGTCCCTTCTTGCCTGCAAAGTTTCTTTTGAGAAATCAGCTGACAATCTTATAGGAACCCCTTTATAGGTAACTCTCTTCTTTTCTCTTACTGCTTTTAAGATTCTTTTTATCTTTAACCTTTGGCATTTTAATTATGATGTGACTTGGTGTGGTCCTCTTTGGGTCTAGCTTGTTTGGGACTCTGTGCTTCTTGGATTTGTATGTCTACTTCCTTTGCCAAATTAGGGAAGTTTTCCTTCATTATTTTTTCACATAAGGTTTTGATTTCTTGCTCTTCTTCCTCTTCTGGCACCCCTATTATTTAGATGTTAACATGTTTAATGTCATCCCAAAGGTTCCTACACCTCTTCTTATTTTTTTTTTTCAATCCTTGTTTCCTCCTTCTGTACTTGTTGACTGTCTTTTCTTTCTTAGGTTCCAAATCATTGATTTGAAACCTGTTTTCCTTTCCTTCACCATTGTTTTTGTATGGATATTCCTTCATTTTACTTAGCATAGCTTTTACATTTTCCCCTTCTACATTTGCTGAACTCAAGCATACCTGTCCAGTCTGTGAGCATCTTCATCACCAGTGTTTTGAACTCTGTCTGTTAGGTTGGCTATCTCCTCATTGCTTAGCTCTCTGTCTGGAACCTTGATCTGTTTTCTTTTGGGGGGCCATACTTTGCTGTCTCCACAACTTGACAGGCTCCTATGTTTGCTTCTGTGTCTTAGGTAGAGCTGTCACACCTGGTACACTGTAAGGCATGGAACCTTACAGTTATTCTGCAATAAAGGCAACCTGTTTCTGCACACCAGGTCTCCAGTCAGGTCTGTGGCTGGAGGCAGGTGAAAAGCAACCATACATTGATGTCTCTCTCCCTCTCTGCCTCTCTCCCTTCCCCTCTTTCTAAAAATAACTAAATAAAATCTTAAAAAAAAAAAAGGCAACCTGCTTCATCATATTGTGGTGCTGTATGTGGGGATGGGGTCTGAAAAGGAACAATTCTTGCTCAGTGCTGGTCCCTTTTCCAAGCATCTCCCACTTCCTGTATGGGACTAGCATGTCTCTAGCTGTTGCCCTGGATGATGTTTCCCTGGCCATGGTTCCCAGAGGGCATGGGTTTATGGGTGTACCAGGACTGTGGGGAACCTCTAAACAAAGAGCTGTGCAGACAGACCAAAAGTTTATTCCTCTTCCCCAGTACCCACTGGTCTTCACAGTCATAAGCAATGAGGCTCTATCCCCGCCCCCCAACCCAGGGTGGGAAACCTGAGTAGTGCAGTCTGGGCTGGAGCACTCCCCAGGCATTCCTACTTTTTAAATATTTGTGATTGGGCTTTCTGCTGGCAGGTCAAAGCCATGGTCCTGCCAAACTGCACCACTAAACCACCTCCTCTCTGTCCCAGCTCTGCCCCTCTTTTCTGTCTAGATGAGTATTTCATCTTCGTATCTTCATTTGTTGGATTTTGTGCAGCTCAATTTTCTGGAATTTTTGGTTGTCTCTAGTTTGTGGTAGTTGTATTCCTTTTTTAAAAACATTCATTTTTAAAAGATTTTATCCATTATTTTTAGAGAGAGGAGAAGGGAGGGAGGAAGAAAGGAAGAGAACATCAATGCATGGTTGCCTTTCACCTGCCTCCAGCTGGGGACCTGGCTAGAAACCTGACTTGCAACCTGGGTATGTGCCCTGACTGGGAATTGAACCAACAAAGCTTGGATTCCAGGGTGGTTCTCAATCCACTGAGACACACCAGCTAGGGTGTATTCCTTCTTAGTTGTGGAGGGAGACAGAGTGTGTCTACTTATGGCTTCATCTTGGCTGGAAGAACCAAATTTCTTGTCATATAGCTGTTCATAGTAAATTCTTACAATCCTTTGTATTTCTGTGGTATCAGTTGTGATTTTTCCTCTGTTGTTTCTGATTTTGTTTATTTATGTCCTTTCTCTTTTTTTCTTGTGTCTGGTTAAAGGCTTGTTGATTTTGTTTTTCTTTTCAAAGAACCAGCTCCTGGATTTATTGAGTCTTTGAATTGTTCCTTTAGTCTCTCTCTTATTTAGTTCTTCTCTGATCTTGATTATATCCTTCCTTCTACTTGCTTTGGGCTTTGTTTGTTGTTCCTTTAGTTCTTGTAGTTTTATGGTTAGATGTTTATGTGAGCTTCTTGTAACCTTTTTTAGGTAGGCCTGTATTGCTATAAACTTCCCTCTCAGGATTGCCTTTGCTGTGTCCCATAGGTTTTGGGCTGTTGTGTTTTCACTTTCATTTGTTTCCAGAAACTTTTTTGATTTCTTCCTTGATCTCATTGTTAACCCCTTGATTATTTAATAGCATGTTATTCAGTCTCCATGAATTTGAATGTTTTAAAATTTTTTCCTTGATGTTGGTTTCTAGTTTCAAGCCATATGATCTGAGAAGATGCTTGATATAATTTCAAATTTCTTGAATTTGTTTTGTGTCCTACCATGTGGTCTAGCTTAGAGAATGTTCCATGTGAATTTGAAAAGAATGTGTATTTTATCCCTTTTTGGGTGAAAAGTTCTGTATATATCAATTTAGTGCATTTGATCTAGAGAGTTGTTCAGTGCCACAATATCCTTTGTGATTCTTTGCTTGAAAGATCTGCCCATTGTCAATAATGGAGTGGTAACTTTCCCTACTATGAGTGTGTTGCTGTCAGTATCCTTCTTGAAGTCCTCCAAGATTTTCCTTATATAGTTGAGTGCTACTACGTTGGGTGCATATATGTTTACAAGGGCTATATCTTTTTGATAGATTGCTCCCATAAGTATTATAAATGTCCTTCATCTCTTTTTATGACCTTCTTTGTGAAACCTATTTTGTATGATATAAGTATTGCAATCCCAGATTTTTTTTCCATATCCATTTGCTTGAAATATTTTTTTTCCATTTCTTCACTTTCAGTCTGTGTAGATCTTTTCTTCTGAGGTAAGTCTCAGATGGCATATATGTGGTTCCTATTTTCTTATCCATTCAGCTACCTTAGGCTTTTGACTGGAGCATTTAATCTATTTACATTTAAGATTTTTCTTGATATGTACTTATTCATTGTCAGTTTTTCCCTTTGTACCTCATCCCCACCCCCGTCTTCATGTTCTTAAAACAGACCCTTTAGCATCTCTTCCTATAGTGGTTTGGTGGAGATTTATTCTTTTAGCCTTCTTTTGTCTGGGACACTCCTTATTTTACCTTCCATTTTGAATTAGAGCCTTGCAGAATAGAGTAACCTTGGTTGTACACCTTTTTTCATTGCTTGGAGTATTTTTTGCCATTTTCTTCTGACCTGTGGTGTTTCTGTTGAGAAATCAGCTGATAACCTTATCAGATCCCCCTTGGATGTTATTAGCTGTTTCTCTCCTGTGGCTTTTATGAGTCTCTCTTTGTATTTGAAATTTGCTATTTTAATTATGATGTGTCATTGGGATCCTCTGTGCTTTGAGCACTTGCATGACTTTTTCTCTCCTCAAATTAGAGAAGTTTTCTGTCATTACTTTTTCAAACAGGTTTTCTATCCCTTGCTCTTCTTTTCTTTCTGGTATCCTTATGATATGGATATTATTATGTTTCATGTTGTCCTGCAGCTCTCCTAAAACCTCTTCATTCATTTTCAGCCTTTTTTTCATTTTGTTGCAATGTCTGGATATTTTTTCTATGGTGTCCTACAGCTCACTGATCCGAACCTCTGCTTTATCTAGTCTGCTTTTGATTGCTTCTGCTGTGTTCTTCAATTCAGAACTTGTATTCTTCATTTCCTTCTATTGTTTATAGTTTCTATATCCTTTTTAATGCTGGTGTAGTTCTCAGTAAGTTCCTTATAGCTTCTCTGGTGTTCTTCATAGTTTCCCTAGAGTTGTTTGTAGTTTTGTTTGAGCTCACTGATCTCATTGAGCTTCTATATAGCCACTATTTTGAATTCCATATCTGATAGTTTACTTGGTTTTATTTCATTTAGCCTTTTTTGGGGGGATTCCTCTTTGCCTTTAGCTGGGGACTTGTTTTTGTCTCCCCATTTTAGGTGGCTTTTTGTTTGTTTCTGCCTCTTAGCTTAATCTGCTTTGACTTCTTGTCTTTGTGGTATGGTTGTCTGTGGTAGGAGACCTATGGAATTCAGTGATGCAGTCTCCCTGATCTCCTGAACTTGATGCTCTTGGGATGCCATTTATGCCATTTATTTTGGCTGTCTGGTTACACTTGGGTTTTGATTGTTGTGTTGCTCTTTGGTGGGTCCTTCCCTCTGGCTAGCTTTTATACTGTTGTTGAAGAAGGAGTTTTGAGGATCTACTTGAATCTTGATAGGAGGTGCACTATAGATTCTCCCAATAGCAGATGAAAATTTTGCTCATAAATATTCTGGTAGCTGATCCAACAGGCACAAATGAACAGGGCTCCTAGATTATTTTTATTCTCATTTTTAAGTTTTTTTATTTGTTTAATTACAGCTGTCCCAATTCCCCCTCTCCTTTTACTCCCCTGCCCCACACCTGCTCCCACAGTCAGTCCTCATCCTGTTGTTCATATTCATGGGTCCTTTATGCTTCATTGATTAGACCCTTCCCTTTATTTAGTTTCATCATAAATGGAGGAAAATTTTACTGAAGTTAGTTTAGTTTAATTCCCTTGAATGGATACTTTCAAAGCTACTCTCTAGTTCTAAGTTAATTTCCCCCTTTCAAGACAAAGAAATTATGGCATGATGTCTTTCTAAGAAGTGTTGGCCTAATAAATGGAGGGATAAAGAACTAAAGCAGAAAGGGTTACTACCTCTTAAAGTGCCTATACAAAAAAGAATAGGTTTAAATACAAAGACTTATTCAGTATTATTACTCTAAACCAGGGGTGCTATATAGCAAAGTTTTTGAGCATTTAGAGTGTAGCTCTGGTTTCAATAAGGACCTAAATTTACATCCAATTAGAAGAAAGATGCTTGAAGCCTATTAAGAGGGAGGATTTCAAAGAGGCCCTTTAGTTCCTCAGAGTCTCATCATTTGAAATTAGGAGGACATTTGAAAGGCTTGTTAAAATTCCAAGGGCACCTGAAATAGTTAAATTTGTAACAATTACTTTTCCAGTGCTCTGGGTCTTTGCAATAATAGCAGAAGGTAGGTATTTGGTTTTGCATAGTGTCCTTCATTTTTTTTTGTATAGATTTTGAAATTTAAAAAAAGATTTAACAATCTTTTATTTCCAAGTGACTCCTCTAGTGTGTGAGCAAGCTGATGTGACACATTAACTAAAACTGGAGTTGACATAGTTTCCTATTCAATTTTGGTTCTTTTAAGTAGAAGAAAAAAAAGTTAGTTCAGCCTGTTAATAAATAAACAGAGTTGAAGGCTACCTGAGTGGAATCAGCATCTGAAGGAAAACCAGAATTTTCTTTGAAAACAACAAGAAATCAATTTTACTAATTATAAAAAGGTTAATCAGTTTCTTGTGTATGCCTTTTATTGCCATCAATAGGCCAAAACCTATATAGGAAAACCATAGATATTGCCCAATGAAGGTGTTTAGCAATTTCATGAACTGGATTATGTATGTCAGCAGGGTAGTCTCCTGGTTGTAATGTTAGAGATTCTTTACGAGTTCACCAATTGTGAGTTTTCATCCAATGTTGAGCCTGAACTTCACAAACAAGGCTGTGGACTGACACAAAGTTGATACACGAGGTGTATAGGCTTGGATAACTACAGGGTGCATGCAATCAACTGGCAAAATTCTAGTAACATAAACAACATACCACAAAAGTTCTATTTTGAAATAAATTTATTCTTATATGTAAAAATATAAATATAGTCATTATTTTTTAAGTTATTAAAAAATGTCTCCATTTGCTGCAATAATAGACTCAATTTGACTTTGGAATCTTGAGCATGCTTTCATGAACTTTTCTTTACCCATGTACATCATAATGTTTTCAATCTTAGCTTTAGCAGCCTCTTTATTGGAATGAGGTTATTTATTAACTTCTCTCTCTCAAATGCTGCATAAATAATACTCCAAAGGATTTGCATCTGGTGAACTAGAAGACCAGATTTCCTTTAACCAGAATTCAGGAACATTGACACTGAGACATTTTTGCACCTTTTTGGCATTATGTGCTGGTTCACCATCTTGTTGGAAGATAAGATGACATCCATTTGTGACTTGCTTCATCCACAGTACAACTACTTCTCTCAAAATGTCAAGGTAAACATCCTGGATCTTCATGGATGATCTCCTGGATTCTATGTACAATATCTGGACTTGTGTGATCCTAGCATGCCTTATGCATTTTCCTTGTTGGTGTGGTGACATCAGGATCAGCATCATACACCTTCGTCATGGTGTCAACTGTACATAAAGGGATGTTATTGAAGTCCACAATTTCCTTAGCAGTTCACCCTGCACACAGTCCAGAAACTACAGTTGCTCTAACATCATATTCCTTTGACATGACAGTTGCTCTCTTAGAATTTAATACTTTATATCTGAAACAATGATGTTAAATCATAACCTTAGAAACATGGTTTTTCAAAATTAATAAGCATGTGAAATGAGATGCAAAGTTATTGGCAATTGATCATGCACACCCTGTAGGTGAGATCAATATGGTATTTGTTTTTTACTGCCTGGATTATTTCACTAAGCATAATACTCTCCAGTTCCATTTATGCTGCCTTGAAAGGTAGGAGTTCCTTCTTTCTTTCTGTTGCATGTTTAATGTACCACAGATTTTTGATCCACTCTTTTACTGATGGGCACTTAGTCTGTTTACAGCACTTGGCTATTGTAAATAATGCTGCTATGAACATAAGGGTGCATAGGTTCTTTGAATTGGTGTTTTAGGATTCTTTAGGTATAATCCCAGCAGTGGGATCACTGGGTCAAAAGGCATTTCCATTTTTAATTTTTTGAGGAACTTCCATACTGTTTTCTATGGTGACTGCACCAACTTGCATTCCCAACAACAATGCACTAGGGTTCCCAATTCTCCACATTCTCTCTAGCACTTGTTGACTTATTGATAATAACCATTCTGACAGGTGTGAGGTGATCTCATTGGAACACATTCCTCTCTTGTTTCCTTTTGCTTCATTCTACATTTGTAATCATTAGATAAAACAGCCACTTTTCCCAATCTTGGTAGGTTGGCCTTCTGCAGTCAATGAACCATATATAATTTAAAATAACCTAGTTCTTGGTTATCATTCAAACCTTTGTGATTATTCAAGAAGTTAATTTTATTTGTAATAGTTTCCAGTAGTTGAGGGTGTGTAAATAACAATCTGTATCCCAAAGGGTAGGGTCTCAGTTCCTTGATTCAGATTGAGTGGAAGCCAGACCCACAAACAGGAGTTTTTACAGATTGCACGTATAAACAGCTCTCTGAAGCTGCAAGTATAAGCTTTGCTTGCCACCAGAGCCAGGTAATCTAGAGCTGTCCCCTGAACAACTGTTGCAAATCCAGGTCTCCAGAAAAGTGCCTTTCTGGGATATACCAATGAACTGTCATGAGGCAAAGAGAGAAAATAAGAATGGGAAGCTTTGGCCTGTGTTTCCCGAGAGCACTTTCTTAGACTCTAGAAGTGTGCTGAACTTAAAGTTTGCCCCTAGACCAAAGCACCAGGATGAAAAATTAGGCCTCTTTCCCAGAAAAGCTGGGGATATACAATATCTTTCCTGAAAGTATGGAGCACTTGTTGACTTATTGATAATAACCATTCTGACAGGTGTGAGGTGATCTCATTGTGGTATTAATTTACATCTCTCTGATGATAAGTGACATTGACCACTTTTCAAGTCTGTTTATTGATTCATTATTATGCTTTAGCTAGTCTAGTGTACTTTTCAGTTCATTTATTATATTCTTTAGCCTGTGCCTTCTGTTCCTTATGTTTATATATTTATCTTTGTTGAGTTTGTGTTGCTGTGTTCTCCCTTCTTCCCAGTTCAGTGAGTATATTTATGAACATTACTTTGAAATGTCTCAGGTAAACTACTTATCTCCATTTCATTAATTTAAAAAATATATTTATTATTTTTAGAAAGAGGGGAAGGGGGAGAGAGACAGAGAGGGAGAGAGACATTAATGTATGGTTACCTTTCACGTGCCTCCAACTACAGACCTGGCTGGAGACCTGGCTTGCAACCTGGTTATGTACCCTGGCTGGGGAATCAAACCAGTGACCTTTGGATTCGCAGGCCAGCACCTTATCCATTGAGCCACCAGCCAGGGTTCCATTTCATTAATTTTTTAAAAATTTTATTGTTGTTGTATTCCATCTATCCCATTTTTGCTCCCCTCTGTCCCCCTCCCCACCCACCCATTTCCCCCAAAGTTGCAAGCCAGGCCTCCAGCCAGGTCCTTAGCTGGAGGCAGGTGAAAGGCAACTGTACGTTGATGTTTCTCTCCCTCTCTGTCTCTCTCCCCCAGAAATGCTGGGGATATACAATATCTTTCCTGAAAGTATGGAGCCAATGCCAATATAATTAAAACTATTTGTGTGACCGATATTTTTGGGATAGACCTTGTATTTTAGTCTACTGTCTATAAAGTGCTCTTGGGGTGGTAGGTAGCCTGCCAAGAACTACCTCTCAGTTTGTTATAGTCTTGTGGGATCAAGAAAACAAGCTCCCCTGACTACCAAAAACAGATGATCAAGGAGTATCCCATTGGTGGCAGCTGCAAAAACAGGGCACCATACATAAAAAACTGGGACATAAACACAATTGCTTGCCTCAAGAGATGCTTGCAATCTGGATTATGGCAGAGGAAAGGTTAAAGATAGTGTTCATCCTCTGAGGTCTCAGAAAAGGTTTACTGTCAGTCACTAGTGGTGTGCTTACTTAAAGGACTGCCCCTCTGGCTGCAGTTATGATGATAAGCTATTAGGCCTCTCTCATAGAAAGACTGAGCATCTTGGTCTAGTGCCTCTTCCTGTGCCTTGTGAATGGTAGCTGTTTACAAATTCATTCACCTTTGGTTATAATCATGTGGGACTTGCGAGTGTAAGCACAGCTGGCTACCAGAGCAAGAGGTGATATGGAGGTGTTTTTTGGCAGCTGCAAAAATTAAGGCAGCAGCCAAGGGCATATACTCCTTTCTGGAAGATACCAATGAGCTAACTTTAATGAGGTAGAGAGACAGCACAAAAATTTTATCTACTGACTTCTGTTTTGTGAGAGCACCTCTACAGTCCCTTATAAGTATGGTAGATCAGAAACCTTTACCTAAGATCAAACCCCCTGAAAAAAAAATAGGCCTTTCTCAGAATGTCTGGGGTATGTGTAAGTCAACTATCTATATAGTGCTCATTTAGTAGTAGTACTCCAAGCAAGAACTGTCTTTATAGTTATTACAGTCCCATGGATCAAAAATGCAAACCACCTGGGCCATCAGAGCCCAGCTATCAACAGGTATCCCCTGGTTGGCAATTGCAAAGATCTGGTCACCAGAAATAAAAACCAGGACACTAACAGTATGTAGATGCTCCCCTCTGGAAGATATTGGTAGCAGAAGGAGATCACAAAGATGATACCCACTGGTTGGAGTAAGGCAAAAGGGGAATTCAAAATGGTGCTTGATATATACATACATAAAACAGAAAACAAATGATAAGTGCCTTGGCTGGGTTGCTCAGTTGGCTGAAGCATTATTCTGTACACCAAAAGGTTGCAAGTTCAATTTCCGATCAGGACACATACCTAAGTTGCAGGTTTGATCCCTGGTCTGGGCACATATGGGAGGCAATCCATCAATGTTTCTCACATTGATGCTTCTCTTTCTGTCTCTCTCTCTCCCTCCCTCTCTCTCAGAAATCAATAAACATATCTTCAGATGATTTAAAAAGAAAACAAAGATAAACTTTTAGAAATAGAAAACAAAAGTAAAAAAATTAGAATTGTTATTTTTAAAAGACTGTGTCTGCTAGCTTTAACAAGGCAGAGGGAGAGATTGGAAGACAGATGGCATGGCATCTGATAGCTGGAACATAAAGATGCAACCCACCCAAAATGATAAAAAGAAAAAAAGATGATGCCTGTTGGTTTTAGCAAGGGAGAGAGAGAGAGCAGAAAAATCCTCTGTCTTACAGGTCCCTGCCTTCCAGACTAATGCTTTAAAATTAACAAATTAGCCTTTTCACATATATTCTGGGTGCTGTATAAAATGTTACTTTTGTGCTAAGATCTGGGGTGAGTGAATCAGAATGTGAGCCTTTTAAGAGCCATTTCTCATTTTTCAACAACACTGTAGGTACAAGTCCTGCTGGCCTTCCAAACCACATGAAATGAAGGCACAACTCTCAGGTACCAGTTAAAAAAAAATGGTATGCCCATTGTGGGGTACTATTTATTTCCTTTACAGAGAGAAGCTCCAAGTTTTGTGGAACACCATGCTGAGGGTGGGATTTATGAAAAGATTGTGTCTCAGCCTTTCATGCCCTTTTCAATGTGATTTCTCTCTCATTTTCTCAATGTGAAGGGGTTGCTTCTCCAATTATTAGGGGCTTTTTTTTCCCCAGAGGAAATTGTTCTATATAAAGTTGTAGATTAATTCTGTCTATGGGATGAGGTGAATTTAGAATCTTCCTGCATCATTATCTTGAACTGCAAAATTCCTTGTTTTTTTATGATATTTGGCATTTATGGCTTCAAAATGCCCTCTTACAACTGTTTTGCTGTAAAATTTCCAGTTTTCATTTCTTTAATTTATTTCTAGTATTTATATATCATTGTGGTTTGAAAGATGCTTGATATGATTTCAGTCTTACATTTGTTAAGGCTTGATTTGCAGCCTAACAAATGATTTATCATGGAGAGTATTCCAGATGTATTTAAGAAGAGTGTATATTCTGTTGCTTTTGGATAGAACATGCTGTATATATTTGTGAATTAACATAGTCTAACATGTCCTTCAAGTCCAATATTTTCTTATTGATCTTTTGTCTGGATAATCTATCCATTGATGTAAGTGGGGCATTAATGTCCCCTAATATTTATTGTAATACTTTTTCTCTGTCCCTTAATATTTGCTTTATATATTTAATGCTCCTATATTAAGTGCATAAATATTTAGAAATGTTACATCTTCTTGTTGGATTGACCCCCTTATCATTATGTAATGATTTTTATGCCTCTTACTACAGACTGTATTTATGTCTATTTTATCTTATGTAAGTATAGCTACCCCAGCATTATTTTGTTTCTCTTTTTCCATCCCTTTTAAATCTTTGTGTGTCTTTACATCTGAAGAAAGTCTCTTTTAGGCAGCATATATTTGGGTCTTTTTAAAAAATCCATTCAGACCTTTATATCTTTTGATTTGAGAATTCAATTTATTTAGTTAAAGTAATTACTGATAGTAATGTATTTGTTGCTATTGTGTTAATTGCTTTTGGTACTTTTATAGTTTCTCTGTTCCTTTTTTCTCTATCTTTTCCTTTATAATTTGATAATTTTGATAGTGACATGCTTAGATTACTTTCCCTTTATCTTTTGTATCTCCTATAGTTTTCTCTTTGTGGTTACAGTCATGCTTACATGAACAATTTATACTTATGATATTTATTTTATGTTGATAAAAGCTTCATTTTGAACACATTTTTCTCTCTAAGCAATACAAAAGCATTATTGAACAGTGAATATATATATATATATATATATATATATATATATATATATATATATATACTTTATTGATTATGCTGTTACAGGTATCCCAATTTTCCCCCTTTAAACCCTCCTGCTCCACTCTACCTGGTATTTCCCTTCCCTTCAGCAATCCTCTCCTCCCTTACTTCATGTTCATGGGTCATGCATATATATTCTTTGGCTTCTCCATTCAGTTTACTATTCTTAATTAACATTCCCCTGTCTATTTTGTGTTTACCAGTTGTGTTTCTTGATACCTACGCCTTTTCCCCTATTCTCTCCCTTTCTCCTTCCCACTGACAACCACCCAGATGATCTCCATATCTAAGGTTCTGTTCTGTTTTAGTTGTTTGCATAATTTGTTTTTGTTTTTTAAGATTCATATGTTGAGAGTTGTGTGTTTATTGCCTTTTTACTACTCATAGTTTTGATCTATTTTTTCTTAAATTAGTCACTTTCACATTTCATATAATGGCTTGGTGATGATGAACTCCTTTAGCTTTAGCTTTCCTGAGAAGCAATTTATTTGCTCTTCCATTCTGAATGGTAGCTTTGCTGGATAGAGTAATCTCGATCGTATGTCCTTGCTTTTCATCACTTTGCATACTTCTTGCCTGCAAAGTTTCTTTTGAGAAATCAGCTGACGGTCTTATAGGAACTCCTTTGTAAGGAACTCTTTTCTTTTTGCTTGCTGCTTTAAGATTCTCTCTTTATCTTTAGCCTTTGGCATTTTAATTATGATGTTCCTTGGTGTGGTCCTCTTTGGGTATAGCTTCCTTGGGACTCTGCACTTCCTGGACTTGTATGTCTATTTTCTTCACCCAATTAGAGAAGTTTTTCATTATTTTTTTCAAGTAAGTTTTCAATTTCTTGTGCGTCCTCTTCTTCTATCACCCCTATGATTTGGATGTTGGTATGTTTAGAGTTGTCCCAGAGATTCCTAAGCCCCTTCCTCGTTTTTTCAATTCTTGTTTCTTCATTCTGTACTGGTTGACTGTTTATTTCTTTCATTTGTTCCAATAGTTTATTTGAAGCCCAGCTTCATTCCCTTCACTGTTGGTTTCATGTTTTTTATTTTTCATTTCACTTGTATAGCCTTCACTTGATTTTTATTTTTTTTTAAAGATTTTATTAATTATTTTCAGAGAAAGGGGAAGGGGGAGAGGCAGAGAGGGAGAGAAACATTAATGTATTGGTTGCCTTTCACCTGCCTCCAGCCATGGACCTGGCTGGAGACCTGACTTGCAATCTGGTTATGTGCCCTGGCTGGGTATCGAACCAGCAACCTTTGGGTTCTCAGGCCAGCACTGAGCCACCAGCCAGGGCCTGCCCTCACTTCTTCCTTTATGCATTTGCCATACTCAGTCATTTTTGTGAGCATCTTTATCATCAGTGTTATGAACTCTGTGTCTGTTAGGTTGACTATCTCCTCCTCACTTAGTTCTCCCTCTGGGGCCTTGATTTGCTCCTTTTTTTAGGCCATACTTCTTTGTCTCCTCATCTTGACAGCCTCCCAGTGTTTGCCTCTCTGTCTTAGTTTGCACCTGTTGACTGCACATGTGGGTGACTAACATGTAGGTGCACATGTTACAGTGTAAGAGGTGGAGCATTATGTACATATTTGTCAGTGCTGGTTGACATGTTTCATCACCTTGTTGTGCTGTATATGGGGGAGGGGTCAGAGAGGGAACAATGCTGCTTGCTTGGTACTTACCCCTTTTCCAGTCACTTCACCTGCATCCCGTATGCAATTGGTGCTCCTCTGGCTGTTGCCCTGGTGATAGTTCCCAGAGAGGGTGGCTTTGCATATGTTCTAAGACCATGGGACCCTCTAAATGGACTCTCCTAAGAGATGGGCAGTATTTTCTTCTCCCTCAGCACACACTGGTTTTTATAGCTAGAAGCAATGAAGCTTTATTTTTCCAGTGCTGGAATTTTGAGCTGCACAGTCTAAACTGAGACTGGGATTGATCCCCAGGTGTCCCTCCCAGCTTTTATAATATGTAACTGTTTGTTCTGCCAGCCAGCTGCAGCCACTGCCGTGCTGCCACCAACACACCTCTCCTTCTCTGCCCCAGTTCCCTGTCTCTGCCCCTCCTACTTGTATGGATGAGTATAACTTCTTTATATCTTTGTTTATTGGAATTTCATGAAGTTCGAATATCTGGTAATTCTGGTTATTTTTTGTTTTGTGGTGGATATAACCTTCTTATGGTTGTGGAAGGAGGCAAAGTGTGTCTAGTCTCCACCTTCATCTTGGCTGGAAGTTCTGAACTCATTTTAAGGCTCTAAATTTTTATTCTCTCCTCATATATTCTGTTTTTGATGTTTTAATTTGAGTTTTTATGTTTTTCCCATTGACAAAATGTTGTATTTGCAGTCATTTTTACTATTTTTATCTAACTTTCACACTAGCTTTGTGTTTAACTCACCACCTATACACTAGTAAATTATTTTGAATTTTACTATATATTTACCCTTACCAGTTAGATTTATACTTCCAAATATTTTCTTTTATAAATTATCACTCTTATTTCAGCTATAAAATATATGAGGGGAGACCCAAAAATAACTGGAATTCTCTTCTGGAGGGTAGGCCCCTTGTAGTACAGATTTTCCCTGCTAGGTGAATGTTCTAGAAACCTATCTGTATCATTGTTCCATCTGGAGTTGTTGTGAAAGGTTGTGTTCAGCTTCAGTTAATTATTTTGGAGGCTCTTTTAGCTCTTTTACCCATTTCATGATGGGTGATTTATGAGTGCACCTGCCCACATCACACTGAGTGTTCAGCAATTTTTTATCAAAAAGAGCATGACCCTTGTGCCCCACCCTCTCTATTCATCCAATCTCATCCAGAGCAACCTTTTTGTTTCCCCAGATGAAAAAAGTCATCAAAATAAAATGGTTTTGCTGATGTAGAACAGGTGAAGCAAAAATGCCAGAAGCACTAAAAGGCATCAAAATTGACCAATTCAAAAACTGTTATGAGCAGTGGAAAACACATCTCAATTGGTATATAGCATCAAATGGAGAGTGAGTACTTTAAGGGGACTGCAGATTAAACATGTAAAAATAACTACACAATTTAAAAATAATTTTGGCGTTTTTTTTTTTGGTTCCCCATCATACTTTTTTAAAATTTCTTCTAAGTTCGCACTAGTAGTGATGAACTCCTTTGGTGTTAGCATGTTTGGAAAATTCTTTATCTCTCCTTCATTTTTGAAGAATATGTTTTCTGAGTAGATTATTCTTGATTGTAAATTTCCCCACCACGTCCAATACATTGTGTCACTTCATTCTGGCCTGGAAAGTTTCTAATTAAAAAAAAATCTTCAGAAAATCTTATAAAGGTTCCCTTGCATGTAACAAATAGTTTTTCTCTTCTTGATTTAATATTTTCTCCTTGTCTTTAACTTAAATACCTTAATTATAATGAACTATGATGTATCTTAGGGTAAGTTACCATTGATTCATTGCATCTGGTACTGTCTAGCCTTCTGTGATCTGGATGTGTCTTTTCTTTCCCAGGTTAAAACACTTTGTAGTCATTATTTTTTCAATTATGTTTTTGTCCTTCTTTCAATTTTCTTTTTCTGGAATTCCAATAATGTGGATGTTAGTATACTTATAGTGTTCCATGAGTCCTTTAAACTATCTTCAGTCTTTCTTTTCTTTTTCTTTTTTTGCTGACCTGATTGATTGGGTGGGCTCCTCTGTCTTGTATTTGAGTTCAATGATTCTTCTCCTTCATCTAGTCTGTTAATATAACCCTCCATTTTATTTTTCTGTTCATTTACTGAATTCTTTATCTTTGTAACTTCTACTTGGTATTTTCTTATATTTTCTCTCTCTTTATTGAAATTTTTACTTTGTTCTTCCACTCTTCATCTGAGCTCAATGTGTATACTTTGGACCATTATTCTGAACTTGTCAGGTGAATCACTTATCTCTTTTCCAGAAGGTCTTTTTTAAATGAGGATTTAATTTATTACATCATAGGAAATATATTTCTTTGTTTCTTCATTTAACAGATTCAGATTGATTGGAAACAAAACCCTCAGACAACAGATTTTACACTATTCAAATATACTTCTTTGAGGGGAAGGCTGATAGATTTTTTTTCTGCCTACTCCCTCTGTCCTGAGCCCTGTGGTAATAACCAGTTAACTTGTTTCTTTCTTTGCTGCTGTACCATTGAACTCATAAAAACAAGCCCTGCAAATCATTCGAAGTAAGCTAATAGGGTGGCAAACACAAAAGCTGAAGAACCAAACATGCACACAAGCTCCTTTCTGGGAGACACTAATGACTTTGAGGCAGAAGGAGAGCACAAAGATGGCACCCACCAGACCTCCTGGTCTTATCAGAGGATTGCAGTTAGCCCATAGATATGTGTTTAATTAGAATCTTGCTCTCTGGCTACAGCTATAAATACAAGGCTTTAGACCTCATTTACAAATACCACTAACCTGGAGCAAGACAAGAAAATAACACAAAAATGTTTTCTCCTGGCTTTTATCCAGAGGACTGCTAGTCCTTAGTGGACTACTAGAAGTGTGCCAATCCAGAAGCCTTTCCAGCCCAAACCTCCAAGATAAGCTTCTTCCACAGAAAGACTAGGGTTGTTTTAAATCTTTGTGCCTTGGGGATGATAGCTAGCCACAAATTGTCTCTCTGTTATAGTCTATTGGGACTCATGAACACAAGCACCACCCCCAGGCCAAATTAGTCAGTCAAGGGGCACATCTTGGTCAACAAGTACAAAAACAAGGGTATTAGTTGTTTGTACAAACCGGGGTTACCAGGTGGATATAAAAGCTCTCTTCTGGGAGAGACTAGCACTCTGGACACCTCGGATGGGGAACATGAATATAGCACCTGCTCTCCAAGGTCTCTGCAGAAGATTGTAGTCAATCCTTAGATGTGTGTTTAATTAGGAACCTACCTCTAGGGGGCAGCCATGAAGACAAGGTAAAAAGTGTCTTTTATAGACAGACTAGGCACTTTAGTCTGTTGCCTCTAGCTATGCCTTGGGGTTGGAGGCCAGTGAAAAATTCTTACTGTTGAGAGTCCTGTGGTAACTGTGAGCATAAACTACTCTAGTCACTTTGGCAGTCTAATATTTTAGAGGGATCCTCAGCAGCAGATGGCAATAATTTGGGTTTCTGATGAGCCTGCAAGTTCCTTTACAAGATATATCAGTGACCTGGAGTGAGGCAAAGGGGAGTGAAAAAATAGAAATTGCTGACCTCTGTCTTCGTATTTTAGTAAATAATTGGATGTGTGTTGAATTAGATGTTTGCCTCTCATACCAATGCTTTAAGGTAAGCACATAAGCCTCTTTCACAAAAAGCCTGGTGGCTTTTCAGTTGGGAGCCTCTGTGCTGAGCTCTGCACCCTGGGGTGTGTTCGTTTTCATGCAAGTCACTCAAGAACTGTTTCTCAGTCTGCCATAGGCTTTTGAATCTTGTGGACACAAGCCCCTTTGGCTTTCAAAACTAGGTGTTCTGGGGGTGTCTCTCCCAGGTGAAAGTCTTAAAAGTTGGGGTTTCAGATGTGGGATTCAATGCCTTGATTCCTTAAGGAGAGTTTGGGGTTGTGAGTTTCCCACTGACTATGGGATGCTGTTCTGGGAGTGGCATTTAAAGGATATTTTATTTCAATATCACCTATTCACTTTGATGTGAGCTTTTTTTTTTCCCCTGTTTATCCAAAGTGTAACAGTGTGCAGCTAGGTTTTGTTTTATTTTTGTTTTTCAGAGGAAACTATTCCTTATGTAGGTGTAGATTTATTATGTCCATGGGAAGAGGTAAGGCCAGGATCCTCCTACATTGTTCTCTTGAGTTGAAATTCCCAATAAGGTTTTATACTTAACTTGTACTAGTTTATTATGATACCAATAGACTTGAGATGTTATGTGCATATAATGTAATAACTTAAACAAACATTAAAAAATAAAAACTATACAAAAATACATACTCAAAACGTATAGAACACTCCACCCCATAAGAGTAGAATATCCACTTTTCAGATGCATATAAAACATCCCGGGCCACAAAATCTCAGCATATTTAAAAAGTTGAATCACTCAGAGTATATTCTCTAACTACAGTGAAATCAAAATGGAAATCAATAACAGAGACGACCAGAACTTCTCCAAACACTTATAAAGTAAACAGCATGTTTCTAAATAACCTATGCATCAAAGTAGAAGTCAAAAGAGAAATAAATACATTGAAATGAATGAAAATCAAATTAAAACATATCAAGATTTATGAGACACAGGTAAAAACAGTGCTAAGAGAGAATTTTTAGGCACTAAATACATATATTAAAAAAGAGGACAGCCTGGCTGGTGGAGGATAAGGTGCTGGCCTGAGAACCCAAAGGTCACTGGTTTGATTCCCAGCCAGGGCACACATAACCAGGTTGCAAGCCAGGTCTCAAGCCAGGTCCATAGCTGGAGTCTGGCTGAAAGGCAACCATACATTGATGTATCTCTTCCTCTCCACCTTTCTTTCTTCCCCTCTCTCTAAAAATAATAAATAAAATCTTTTAACAAAGGGAACAAATCTCAAATTCATAATCTAAACTTTCTCCTAAAGAACTTAGAAAATGTAAGCCAGTGTAGAAACATATGGAAGAAAATAAAGATAAGTGCAGAAATCAGTGAAATAAAAAACAAAAAGATAATAAAGAAGATCAATGAAGCAAAGAGTTTTTCTTCTGAAAATATCAATAAAAAATTTAAAACTCCAGGTAGGCTTATAAATAAAGGAAAGAACACAAATTGCTAATATCAGAAAAGAAACAAGACATATCACTACAGAAGTTGCAGACTTCAAAAGGATAATAAGATAGCAACAAGAAAAACACTTAATAAACTTTTAAAGAGGTAAAAGAACTAACTCAGAAAACTACAGAACACTTAAGAAAGAAATTAAGGAAGATACAAACAAATGGAAGCACATACCATGTTCATAGATGGGAGGAAGTAACATTATTAAAATGTCCATACTACCCAAAGCAATCTATAGATTCAATGCAATCCCAATTAAAATACCTATGACATATTTCAAAAATTTATATGGAGCCAAAAACACCCATGAATAGCCACAGCAATCTTGAGAAAGAAGAACAAGGTAGAAGGAATCACAATACTGGACATCAAACTATACTATAAGGCTACTGTAATCAAAACAGTCTGGCACTGGCATAAAAATAGACATAGAGATCAATGGAACAGAATAGAGAGCCCAGAAATAAACCCAGGCCTCTATGGTCAATTAATATTTGACCTGGAGCAAGATAAGAAAAGAACACAAAAATGTTTTGACAAAGGGGGAAGGACCATAAAATGGAGTAAAAATAGTCTCTTCAAAAGTGGTGTTGGGAGAACTGGGCAGCACCATGCAAAAAAATTAAAACTAGACCACTAACTTACACCATATACCAGAATAAACTCAAGATGGATAAAGGACCTAAACATAAGCAGTGCCACTATAAAGGTCCTGGAGTAAAATATAGGCAGTAAAATTTTAGATATCCTATGCAGACATATGTTTACTGATACTTCTTCAAGGGCAAAGGAAGTAAAAGTACAAAGAAACAAATGGGACTATATCAAGCTGAAAAGTGTTTGTTCAGCTAAAGAAAACACCAGCAAAATTAAAAGGGAACCAACTGTATGGGAAAACATATTTGCCAATGGTACCTCAGACAAGGGTTGGATATCCAAAATGTATAAAGAACTTACACAACTCAACACCAGGGAGACAGCCAAATTAAAAAATGGTCAAAGGACCTGAACAGACATACAGACTTACAAAGGGCCCAGAGGCATATGAAAGAATGTTCAACATGACTAGCCATCAGAGAGATGTAAATTAAAACCACAATAAGATACCACCTCACATCTTTCAGAATGGCAACAAGAGTTGGGGAGGATGTGGGGAAAAGGGAAACCTGGTGTACTGCTGGTGGGAATGCAGGCTGGTACAGCCACTATGGAAAAGTGTATGGAGTTGCCTTTAAAAAATAGAAATGGAACTGCCTTTTGATCCAGCAATTCCACTACTAGGACTATACCCAAAGAACCCCGAAACACCAATTCATAAGAACCTATGTATCCCTATGTTTATAGCAGCACTATTTACAATAGCCAAGTGCTGGAAACAGCCTAAGTGCCCATTGGTGGATGATTGGACCAAAAAACTTTGGTATGTTTACACAATGGAATAGTACACAGCAGAAAGAAAGAAGGAACACCTATCCTTTGCAACAACATGGATGCAACTAGAAAGTATTATGCTTCGTGAAATAAGGCAGTCAGTAAAAGACAATACCATATGATCTCATCCATTACAGGACAATAATGAACAAAACAAGCAAAACAGAACCAGATACATGAATACAATGAATAGACCTTCAGTGGGCAGAGGGGAGAAAGGAGGGGGGAGGAGGGAGGAAGAGGCAGAGAAGGGGAGCAGTTCAGTCAAGGAACTAGCTTGGAAGAACCATGGACATGGACAACAAGTGGGATTGATTTTGGTGGGGAGTGGGTGGGTGGGGAAGGGGACAGAGGGGAGGAAAAAGGGAATAAATTTAATACAACAACAATAAAATTAAATTCAAAAAAGGATAATAAGGAAGTAATATGAACAGCTCTAAACTCATAATTTTGACAAATATATGAAATAGAACACTTACCCAAAAAACACAATCTACCTTAGCTCAGGTTGAATAACCCTGCAATTTAGTAGTTAATTGAATTCATAATTTTAAATTTTCCCCCAAAGGAATATCAAGACCCACTTGGTTTCAGTGGAGACTTTTAGCAAATGTTTAAAGAAGAGTTAACACTAATTCCATACGATCTCTTCTAGAAAATAGAAAAAAAGGCAATACTTCTTAATTTTATAAAATTATTACTGTAATACCAAATTCAAATAAAAAGAAACTAAGGAAGAAAACTATAGACCAATATCTCTTGTGTATAAAGTAGATGCAAAAGTCCTGAATAATAAATTAGCACATAGAATTCAGCAATATATAAAACAGTTATATTCCATGACTTTGTAGGTTGTATTCTGGAGATACATGGCTAGTTAAGTATTTGAAATCAATAAATTCATTGTGTCGATAGCTTAAGAAGTAAAATTCATATGACCATATCTATCAATGTAGAAAAAAAAAACATTCTACAAAATTAGATAACCATTCATTATAAAAAGGCTCAGAAGTACCAGAATAGAGGGGAACTTTTACCTGGCAAAAACAATATAAAAACCTTCAGGTAACATTATATGCAATGGTGAAAGTCTGAGTGTTTTCCCCCTAAGATCAGGAACAAGATAAGAATTTCTGTCCTTGCCACTCATATTTAATATAGTGCAAGGAAAATTCATACAGATCATATAAGAAGTTGTAGTTGAAATTTTTTTATATAGAAAATCTCTATATATTCTATTTTAAAAATACCTTTCAGTAATAAATAATTTTGGGTGGGGTAGGGGAGAGCAATGAGGGAAAATGGGACAACTGTAACAGGACAATAATAAAAAAATTAATAAAATAAGTGATTTTCATCAAGGTTGCTTATATTTGTATAGGCTAGCAATAGGCACATAGCAATGGGCTCAAAATTAAATATAGAATACCATTTACAATCACTCAAAAACTAAAATAGTTAATGGTAAATATAAAGAAATTAACTAGAGTTGTTTCTGAAAACTAAAAAATGCTGATGAAAGAAATTAAAGAAGATCTAAATAAATGAAGAGATAAACCACATTCACTGATTGGAAAAGTCAAAAATAATAAAAATGTGGATTCTTTCCAAATGAATATACAAGTTTTAGAAAATTGTTATCAAAATTCCAGCCATAAATTCTACAGATAAAGATAATATTATTCTCAAATTTACATAAAAAGACAAAGAATAGCTTAAAAGTTTTTGAAAAGGAAAAGTAAAACATGATGAATCTGTCTACCCAATTCCAAGACATTACAGTATATAACTCTTATAATCATGACTGTGGTATTAGTGGGGAGATAAACAAATGGAATAATGGAACAGAAAAGAAGACCCAGAAGTAGACACACCTAAGTATGCCAAGTTGATTTTTAAAATATTAAAAAATATATTTTATTGATTTTGCTCTTGCAGTCGTACCAATTTTCCCCTTTTGCCCCCCTCCACCCAGTATCCCCCATTCTTTCCGGCAATGTCCCCATTAGTTCATGTCCATGTGCCATGCATATTAATTCTTTGGCTTCTTCATTTTTAAAATTTTTCTTAAGATTCCTCATCTGTAGCCACCAATGTGTACTTCTTTTATTTTCCTTTAACATCCTGACAATTCATCATTTAATGACTGCCTTCTGTCAGCCTCTCAAATCACATTAGTACAAAATTTTCTTTTCATTATTGCAAAATGCTTATATTAATTTATTTGTTTAAAGATTTACTTTTTAAAGTAATATCAATTGCATTAGTACCTAACAATGGACAAATACATTTACACACATACATATTTTTACTAATATTTAAAGTACATACAGGATTTTGAAGAGTTAGTATAAAAATTTAAAATATGTCAATAGCTTATATAATTATTATGTTAAATTATAATATTTTAGATAAATTGTAATAAATTAAGCATTTTTTTCTTTAAAACTTATTGTACCCTAGCAGTGGATAATGCTATTTTTTGTGAACTGTATTACAGAAATGGTGAATTTCAGAACTCACTTTTGTGAAAGCTATCCTAGAGACAGTGGTGCCAAAACCACAAAAAATGAATTTGATTTCTGAGTCAGGTCCCACTCCCTACATTAGTACAACTCAACTTTATGTTAAGCTACTGGAACTACAACTTATTCCTTTTGGAGGCTTCAATCTTAGACAGTAGATTGAATTTTTCCCATGCAGAAGTTCCATTTTCCTCAGTACCATCTGTTTCTCCTCTATACATGTTTTACATGTTGAAGCCTTCAGAAATAATGGCACCTGCTGTGCTCAGCTGGTCCCCATAGAGTAGAAATTATGATATTTACTAATTTGAGCTTTAAAAATCTAGGATTTAAATACTTTTGTAGAATAGTATTCTAGCTATTTTTCTGAACTTGTGGTTGACTTTCTATGTGGTCCTAAACTATCCACTGCACTATTTAGTAAGAGTCTGTTGAGGTAGAGATTAGGTACATTCACATTTGAATAACAAAGTGTACTATATAGCATTAATACATTTCCCCAGCATCCCCAGTTTGGGGGCCTTCATTGCTAGAAATGTCTATTTCCACCCTCTGTTAGAAGGAATCTCATCCAATTTAAATGCTAGTATGAGAATATATATTGCCTATGTACATGAATGATATAGTTCAGTAGTTAACTTCCAGTCCTAAATTAGTCTTCATGCTCAGCATGTTTTCTATCCTAAAGATTGACTTTTTCTCAACACACCACTACCAGTTGGTTGATATTTAAAACATAAATTGCTAATAACACCTATATATTATATACCCACAAACAAGCACACATTTTGTAACAGTGAATAAGGATAGCATGTATTCTATGTAATATATAGCCACATTTTCTTAATTCTTCCCTTAACTGCATAAGTTATTGCAAGTAACTTGATTTTCCCAACTTAGGAAAGAATTCCGATGTAAGAAAACTTAACTTGTAGCCCTGTCTGGTGGCACAGTGGATAAGGCATCAGCCTGAGAACCCAAAGGTCCCTGGTTCAATTCCCAGCCAGGACACATAACCAGGTTGCAAGCCAGGTCTCTAGCCAGGTCCATAGCTGGAGGCAGGTGAAAGGCAACCATACATTGATGTCTCTCTCTCCCTCTCTGCCTTTCTCCTTTCCTCTCTCTCTGAAAATAATAAATAAAATCTTTAAAAAAAAAAACTTGCAGCAATGCAGATACAACAAAAATACAAAGCTATACCTTATTTAGTAAGATCTACCTATACCAAGATTATTTTAAAGCATTCATAAGTTAAAGTTGATTTCTATACATCAGCTACCCTATGTCTTCTGATTGGTTCATTTAATCCATTTTCATTTATGGTTATTATTGATAGGTACATATTCATTGTCATTTTTACCCTTTGTATCTGTGTTCCTGTCTGTCTATCTCTGTTTCTTCATCTTCTTAAAGCAGATCCTTTAGCATATCTTGCAATGCTGGAGATGTAGTCTTTTTTTTTTAAATATTTTATTCATTTTTTTAGAGAGAGAAGGGGGGGTGCAAAAGAAAGGGAGAGAAACATCAATGTATGTTTGTCTTTCACCTGCCGACAGCTGGAGACCTTGCTGGAGGCCTGGCTTGCAATCTGGGTATGTGCCATGACTGGAAATTGAACCAGTGACATTTAGGTTCCCAGGCCAGTGCTTAATCCACTGAGCCACACCAGCCAGGGCCGAGATGTTGTCTTTTAGTCTTCTTTTGACTGGGAAACTCCTTATTTCACCCTCCATTTTGAATGAGAGCCTTGCTGGATAGAGTAGTCTTGGGTGTAGGCCTTTGTTTTCCATTGCTTGGAATATTTTTCACCATTTCCTTCTGGCCTATAGTGTTTCTGTTGGGAAATCAGCTGATAGCCTTATTGGAGCACTCTTGTATATTATTTACAGTTTCTCTGTTGCTGCTTTTAGGATTCTCACTTTGTCTTTGAAATTTGCCATTTTAATTAGGATGTGTCTTGAGTGGGCCTGTTTGGGTTCATCTTCACTGGGACCTTCTGTGCTTCCTACACTTGCATGACTTTCTCTCCTCAAATTAGGGAAGTTCTGTCATTTCTTTTCAAACGGGTTTCCTATCCCTTGCTTCCTTTCTTCTCCTGGTATCCCTAAGATGCAGATATTATTATGTTTCAAGTTGTCCTGTAACTCTCTTAAAACCTTTTTATTCTTTTTAAAAAAGATTTTATTTACCTCTTTATTCTTTATCAGTGTTTGTTTCATTTTATTGCACTGTCTTCAAGTTTTTTACTATGTTGTTCTCCAGCTTGCTGATCCAGTCCTCTGCTTCCTTTAGCCTGCTTTTAATTTCTTCTACTGTGTTCTTCAGTTCAGAAATTGTATTATTCATTTCCTCCTGGCTCTTATGGATAGTTTTTATGTCCTTTTTAATGCTAGTGTAGTTCTCAGTAAGTTCCTTGTAGCTTCCCTGGAGTTCTTTGTAGTTCCCCTGGAGTTGTTTGTAGTTTTCTTTGAGCTCACTGAGCTCATTGAGCTTCTCTCTATAATTGTTATTTTCAATTCCATGCCTGGTAGTTTGCTTGCCTCTATTTCATTTATCAGTCTTTCTGGGGATTCTTTTTTTCCTTTTGATTGGGGCTTGTTTCTTTATCTCTCCTTTTAGGTGACTCTTCTTGTTTGATTTTACCTCTTATGTTGGTCTACTTTGACTTCCTGTCTTTGTGGTGTGACCTTCTGTGGTGTAGAGGTGTACTTTCTTTACTTCCCAGATCTTCCCCTGGTGACATCAGCTCTTGTCCCTGTGTGGGCCTAGGCAGCCTTTTGGAGACCATCTTTGTCTGTCTTCTGAGTTGTTAATCCAATTAATCTGTGATAAAATGGGTAGGGGAGATTAATTCCTATGGGCAGGACCACTGCTTCCCCTCAGGCAACTGCCACTTAACAGAAGAGAGGTCTGCCAGCTCTATGGGGATGGGTTAGCACTGGGACCTCATGGGCTGCTCCCTCATTTCTCACTTCAAAGCCACTTCCCCAAACTCTCTAGCCCACTCTGCCTTCGCTCTTCTGGACACCAGGGTAAGTGGGTGCTGATGTATTTTCATGCATGGTCTCTTTAAGAACTCCATGTCTTTTTTTTCAAGCCAGCTAAACCTGGAGGCTTTTTTGCTTTTCACAGCTGGGTGCTGTTTTACTCTCAGCTTTGTTGCTGTAGGCTGGGAAGCCCAGCTAAGGGTTTAGAACCCACTCTTCTCAGGTGAAACTCCCAGCTCCTGTCCTTTCAGCTGCCACCCATGGGAGCCCAGCCAGCCCTCTCATGTCTGTGCACTTCTTGCCAGTCATGCTGTGATGAAGGGGCATCTTCTCTTCTGTCTGTAGTTATAAGCCTTCTCTCTAGCTGGTGTTCTGCTGGTTATTGTGGATGATTTTTCCCCTATTTGGTTGTAATTCCAGCTTGGTCCTGGAAGGAGATTGATGTAGTTCTACTTCTCCGCCATCTTGGTTCTTTATCTGATTTTTAAAAATAATATATAAAAACAATTCATTGGATAAAAGATAGGCTTTTCAACAAATGTGATAGAGCATTTGGGTTTATAGGCCAAAAAAATAAACCTATACCTGAATTCAACTAAAAAATTGACTCACACTGATCATGAAGTTAAATTATAAAATTTTAGAAAAACATAGGAGAAAAATTTAAGGGACTAAAGCTTGGAAAATCTTGGAATCGACACCAAAAGCATGCTTCTTAAAGGAAAAGATTAATAAATTGGATCAAACTAACATAAAAACTTTTGTTCTGTTAAAGAACTGGTAAAGAAGATAAAAAAGCTACAGATAATCACAAGTCTGACACAGGACTGGTGTCTGGATTATATGTAGAAATCTTAGTGCATGAGGGGAGGTGCATTTTGGTACTCATATTTTCCCTGCTGCCTGTGGGATCCCTGGTTTGTGTGCCTGTTGGGCACAGAGCTTCTGCCACTTTGAGCTACTGGTGAGGCTGGACCTTCCAGCTCCTTCTCCCCATGTACTTGTCCATGGCTCTACATTGATGAGGAGCGACTTCACAGTTCGTTCACCATGAACTGGGAGGTTTTGGAACACGTGCCCCTGCTGATGTACATCTTGGAGGTTAAAACATTAATTCTCTGCCTGGCATTTGCCAGAGTCAAAATATACCAAAGGAAAAGATTGGGAGGAAAACAGCAGTATAGGCCTGTCTGGTATGGCTCAGTAGACTTGAGTGCCAGCTTGTGAGCCAAAGGGTCATCAGTTCAATTCCTAGTCAGGGAGTATGCCTGGGTTGCCAGTGAGATTCCTGGTTGGGGGTGCACAGGAGGCAACCACACATTGATGTTTCTCTCCCTCTCTTTTTCCCTCCCTTTCCCTCTCTCTAAACATAAATAAATAAAATCTTTTAAAAAGAAGACAATATACAGATGACATGTGAGCATATGAAACATCATTAGCTATTAAGGATAAGCAATTTTAAACCACAATTAGATACCACTATACACTATACCACTATCAGAATGGCTAAAGAAAACAAAAACAAAAAGCAAAAACATAGTGGTAATAACAATTGCTGGTGAGGATTTTAAGAAACTGGATTATTCCTGGCTGGCAGCACAGTGTTTAAGGTGCCGGCCTGTGAACCCAAATGTCACAGGTTCGATTCCCCAGCCACGGCACCATAACCAGGTTGCAAACCAGGTCTCCAGTCAGGTCTGTGGCTGGAGGCAGGTGAAGCGCAACCATACATTGATGTCTCTCTCCCTCTCTGCCTCTCTACCTTCCCCCCTTTCTAAAATATAATGAAATAAAATCTTTAAAAAAAAAAAAAAAGAAACTGGATTATTTATACATTTGTGATAGGAATATCAAATTGTATAGCCACTCTAAAAAAGTGAGTAAGTTTCATTGAAAGTTTTTAAAAAGTTATTTACTATATGATCTAGCAATTGTGCTTGTGGGCATTTATCAGAGAGCAATTAAGACTTAGGTTCACACAAAAATTTTAACATGAACATTTACAGAAACATTATTTATAACAGCCCCAAATTGCATACAAGCCAGATACCCTTCAATAGGAAAATGGTTTAACAAACTGTGGCATGTCCATATCATGGAATGTTACTCAACAATGAAAAGGAATAAATCATTAAATGAAAGGAACACTTGTAAAAATCTACAGTGAATTATGCTGAATGAAATTAGTAAATTTTAATGTGTTACAATACTGTTTGAGTTATTTTATATAACATTTATGAAATTAAATAGAAATGGATAACAGCTTAATGGTTACCATGGGTTAAGAAGGGGACTGGAGAGCATTAAAGTAGGTGTGGCTATAAAAGGACAACATTAGAGACCCTTAGGGTGGTAGAAATGTTCTGTATCAATGCCAATATCCTCATTATGATATTTTACTATAATTTGGAAGATATTTTCATTGGGGAAAACTAGGCAAATGGTATTTAGAATTTCTCTGTATTACTTCTTACAATTGTATGTGAATCTAAAATTATCTCAAAATAAGGAGACCACCTCCATACCTTAAGTCTGTAACTGGGCTGTCAAGGCCAGAGCCAGGCCCCAAACCTCTTTCCTTAGCCTGTGGGGGCCAGGTATGGGTTACCATCTTGGTCGCAGACAACCACAGGCTCAGCAATGTGAATTTTTGAGACAAGAAAGTGATTGAACTGGGCTTGGGGCTGGCCATCATGTGGATCTTGGCAGCAATGCAGGGCAGAGAGCTGGCTGCATGAGCAATCCCAGAAAAGTGGCTGGAGCAAAGTTGCCAGGCTTCATAGGAGGTAGACTAAAGAAGGCCTGATGGGGCTTTTGTGGGAAGGAAACTTGATGGTGCTAATTGACGTAAACTGTGAGACAGATTTTGTTTAAAAAAATCTAACATTTCAACAGTTGGTCTAGCAACAAATCCTTGGAACCATGTTAGATTGTTAGAGACTAAAGGATCAACTCTCCACATGCAGTAAAGGCTTCTTGAATTCCTTTGAACTCTCTGAACTTCCTGGTGGGCCTGAGAGAGAAGGCTCTCCCAAGGATCAGCTGGCCTTAGCAATTGGCAAGGGTATGACTGGAAACTTAGGGAAGAGGCAGTGAGGAGGGAAAAAGGAAAAGGCACCCAAGTAAGCCAAGCCACATGACCAGGCCTGAAGGAGGGGAGAGAGGGAAGATTGAAAAGAGCCTTACCTTTAGGCACTCCCCACTGTTGCTCTCTGGACTGCTCTATTGGATGATGACCTTCCCAGGGTTCAGCAAGAAGGTATCACCTCAGTTAAAACTGGCTCAGCTGACTTCCACCTGCAGATGAGCAGTAGATAATGTTTAGGAGGAATTCTTAGGTAGCAGGTCAAGAGGCCATGGGCCCAGGGCAGATAGTGAGCAAGACGTATTTCAGTGTTCCTGATGTTTCTCTTACCTTCCATGTATAACATCTGCTTGACATCGTGGGAGTTGGCCTTCACATGCATAAGTTCAGAGGTCACACTCCGTTTCTTGTAGCTGAGGGAGCACCCATTTAGTTATTTATTAAGCACCTGCTATATGATACGTAGGAGAGAAGCAGAATCACACAGATGTAGTTTCTGCCCATGTGGGTGATGGCAGTAAATAAGCAAGATATATCTAGATGGTGGTAACCACTGACATAAAAATAGACACAGTAATGGACTTTCTGACAGAGTGATCAGGGATGTCTTCTAGGAGGGAATGACAATCCAGCTGAGATACTAAGAGGAGTAGGACTGACAACCAAATAGGAGTAGTGGAAAGAACATTGGTGATAGAGTCCCCTCAGCATTGAAGAATTTGTTTTATTCTAGGAACTGTGCAGATATCGGTATGTGACAGGGAGAGGGGCACAGGTCAGGCAGCAGCAGAAGCATTAGAATCAGTTCTCCCACCACTGGCACTCATCCCAAACAGACTGCATCCCAGGCATCCCGCACTGTGAAGGGCATGTAGAAAGCCACCCTGGAGCAGATAGGCATTGCCTTTGTGTTCCCTGGTGACTCAGGATGATGCCCTATGCTCTGCAGGTCCTCAGATCAGAGGAGAAGGCTGACCTGCAAGAAGACAGCCTTAGGCCAGACTCAGAACTCTAGAGCACATTGAAATTTTTCTTATTTTCAACCTTTAGTGCAAAGTTTAGAGTTAATCAGACTCATTAATTCATTGTACAGTATCAACATTGGCCTGTACCAGGTTCCTCTCTTGTTTTAAGTATCTATGTATTCTCTTTTATCTGCATACCCTACTCCCAGTCCTGTTTCTGCCATAGTCAAGTATTCTAACAGTTTAACATCTATCTTTTTGTCATTCTGGTAAATGTGATCTGTTATTTTGTTTGCCTGCATTTTTATAAAACAAATTGGCATTTTCCATAAAACATTATCTTTAAAAAGGCCAATTAAAAATATAAAATATAGAAAAAAGAGAAATATATTAAAAATATAAATATATAAAATGGCTCTGGCTGGTGTACCTCATTGGACTGAGCACCAGCCCAGAATCCAGAAGGTTATTGATTTGATTACTGGTCAGGGCACATGGCTGGGTTGCAGACCAGGTCCCCAGTTGGGGACATGTGAGAAGCAACTGATGTCTCTGTTGCACATTGATTTTTCTCTCCCTCCCTTTCTCCTTCTCTTCCTCTCTCTCTAAAAATAAATGAACTCATATATATATAATATTTACATAAATTAAAACTATATAAAATATATTTTAATATTTTATTGAATGTTATTGGAGTGACATTAGTCAATAAAATTATGTTTCAAGTGTAGAATTCTATAATACATCATCTGTATATTGTATTGTGTGTTCACCACTCCAAATCAAGCTTCCTCATTTTACCTTCTTCTATCTCACCCTACTCCTCTTTCCCTCTTGTAATCCATACTATTGTCTGTGTCTATTAAGGTTTTTTATTAATTGGCATTCTATTACATAAATTATCTGAAAATAAAGCTTAATTTTGAAATATAAAAAATATAAAATGTGCTTAAAATAAAAAATGTATAAAAATTTTTAAAAGATTTTATTTCATTATTTTTAGAAAGAGGGGAAGGGAGAGAGGCAGAGAGGGAGAGAGACATCAATGTATGGTTGCTTTTCACCTGCCTCCAGCCACAGACCTGACTGGAGACCTGGTTTGCAACCTTGTTATGTGCCCTGGCTGGGGAATCGAACCTGCGACCTTTGGGTTCGCAGGCCGGTGCCTTATCCACTTTGCTACCAGCCAGGGTATAAAATATTAAAAAAAAAAAAAAAACAAATTTCTTTGGTGGAGAGTGTGTGTGCAGAAAGAAAGAAGGAACACCTACCTTTTGCAACAACATGGATGTAACTAGAGAGTATTATGATAAGTGGAATAAGCCAGTCAGTGAAAGACAAATACCATATGATCTCACCTAATACAGGAGACTAATGAATAAAGCAAACAAGCAAGCAGAATAGAACCAGAGGCATGGAAACAAGAAACAGACTTTCAGTGTGCAGAGGGGAGAGGGGAGGGGGAGAAAGAGGCAAGGAAGGGGAACAGTTTAGTCAAGGAACTAGTATAAATGACCCATGGACATGGGCAACATGTGGGGATTGACTGTGGGGGAGGGCATAGGGAGGGTGCTGGGGAGAACAATGGGGGAAAATAGAATAAATGTAATAAAACAACAATAAATGAATTTTTAAAAGTCTATCATTTACCTATTTTGTTATCAATTATGAAGCTATGTAACCTTTGCCTATCATAGCCTGATGTTTGTGGTTACTGAGGCATAATGTTTGCTTTTATATTAAGGCTTGTGAAAGGGTAACAGGAATAATTTTGTTTTTACATAGCTGTGATTGTGTGCCAGTGCTCTCATGTGTTAAGTTTCATGTACTGATTGAAGTAAGTGCATATTTTAATATACATCTAAGTTTGTGTGTATGTGGGTGGTAGTGGGTTGAGTATTTTGTATGTCTGTGAGAAGGGACTGTTAGGAGTTCTCAAACAAAATTATGATAGTTCCATTCACTCATTCAATTATTAAATCAATACTCTTGAGTGTCTACCCTTTTTCAGGCTCTGGTGATATAGAGATAACTAATATTGGGTCCTTACCATAGGGGCTCTTCACTGTTTTGGGGAGAAGGATATTTCATTACAGCACAGTGTACTGAGTGCTATGAGGGGGCAACATATAGTGTGTTGGAGAAATACAAAGTAAGAGTACCTAATCAGACTGAAGATGGGGGTGGTGTCTGAGTTGAATCTTAAAATTTAAATAGTTGGCCCTGGCTGTTGGTTCAGTGGATAGGCACTGGCCTTTGAATCCAAAGGTCACTGGTTCAATTACCAGCCAGGGCACATAACCAGGTTGCAAGCCAGGTCTCCAACCAGGGCCCCAGCAAGAGGCAGGTGAAAGACAACTATATATTGATGTTTCCCTCCCTTTCTTCCTCCCTCCCTGCCCTTTTCTCTAAAAGTAATGAATAAAATCTTTTAAAAAATAGAGACATTTAATGCTGCTTGAACCTTTAAAAATAGTTTAAATAGTTGTATATGTTTCAGAGATACAGAAAGAAGGGGGCTGAAAGTAGATACTAGCTAAACTACATACATTAAACTACATATAGAACATATGTAGTTTAGGTCAGGATCTTCTTGGATGGGGGAGCTGTGTGAGCAATACCTCCATGATTGCACAGGATAATATATTGGAGGGTGCAAAAATAGGACTTTAAAAATCCTATACTTCAATTTTATTTCTTTGTGTTCCATACATTTTATATTTGTCTATAGGATACAATCTTAATATTTGTATCAGCACAGTTCAATGTAGTTTATACATTAAATACATACATATATGTTAGGGAGCATGAAAATTATCAATATTTTAAATAGAAGTTGGAGTTTATAGACCATTGTTTTAGGAAATTGCAAGAAATTTGATATAGTTGGAGAAAAGAGTATGTGCGTGAGCAATTGGCAGGAAGTGAAAAATGGAAAGCCAGCATTACCATATGCTTAATGGTCTGAACTCCATGCTAGTATTTATTAGCAAAGTAGAAAAAACTTCCAGCAAAAAATAAAATCCAAAGAAAAGGGATAATATAGGTGAATTGTTAATTAATAAAATGTTGAGAAAGGACACTAAGGATAATATTGGCAAATGTAATCACATCAGAAAAGTTCAACAGGCTTGTTTACACAAGTATTTAGACTGTTTTTATGTTTTAACACAACTTTTAATAATATATGAAAAACAACTCACTGAGGAAACTATTATAAACATATAAGGTATATAGAAGGTTAACCCTTATTAAATTAAGAACACTTACAAATAAAATTTTAAAAAGATAACTCAATAGAAAAAAATGGCAGGGGACATGAACAGGGAAATAACAATAGAAGAGATGCAAATGACCCACGGTCATTTTTTAAAAAGGTGTTCATCATTGCTGTGAATCAAATAAATATAAATTTGCACACCGAAAACCAATTATTCACCTATAAAACTGTAAAACTGGTAATACCCACTTTCGTGAGGATATAAAAGACAGGCCAAATATATACATTATAATTTAGAACATAACTTATCAGAAAAAATAAAATTTAAGTATAGTAAATGTTTTTGAAAATGAACAAATTGAAGGAAGCATAGAACTAATAAAGAAACTATTACATAATACAGGAAGAAGCAGTATAAACGGAGAGTAAAGAACAGGTTGCAGACACACTAAGATATAAGATTTAGAGTGGAAACTGAAATTTAAGAAGGAGTCAAGAATGACTCCTGAGCCTGCACCATTGATTGTCAAATGGATTATGAAGTTACATAAATCCTACCTGACTTTGATAGGGGGATTACAACCTTTCTCCTTGCCCCTCCCCCACAGTATTTATCATTCTTTGTTCTCTTTTTCTTAAACATAGACTGTGTTTCTTTGCCCAGTACAAACAAATATAAAGAGCTATGATACATTGGGAAGATACTTTAGGACCTTTACATACATATTTAATTTACTCTTTAAAACACCGTGAAGTAGCTGCTATTCTTATTTTACAAATGAGTAAAGACAGTAAGTGATTTGTAAAAGAATGTGTGCGTGTGCGTGTTAAGTTTAAGACTTGGATGATAGGATTTGAATCCAGATCTATCAGTGCTTTGGAGTGGGCATTCTTTGCACCATAGACTCAGATGTGGTCATTTACAATCTAGATAAAGTATCAGAAGTTAAGCAAATAAGTGACTTTTACCTTGGAAACATTCTTCCCGGTAAAGAATATTCACTCAACTATAGATTCTGCTCAAAACTGCCACGGAGCCTAAATTCTGACAATCTACTCCATCAGCTGTGTTTAGTGGATCAGCCAGATGTGCCTATCATGATTAACCTGCATTCCACTGGGTGCTTCCAACTAGGCTAGAAGTTCTATGATTGATACCTTCCAGTATCCAACTTAGTTATGCAAAGGAAAAGACAGTTCCTGGGATGACCTTTACATTTACATTTCACATACTCAAGGCCTTAAATGACACACTCAAGGCCTATCTTCAGCATTCATTCTTTCATAAACTCATGTCTTCAACCTACAAACTTGTAGTGATTGCATGACAAGCCCTGTGTTGGGCTCTGACAATTCAAAGATGAATAGAGTGATCCTGCTCACATCTAGATGGGGAGTAAAGAGAAAACCGTAACATGGAAATAGAGAGTTATAAATGCTGTGATATTGTTAATCTGTGGAGTGTGGAGTGGCATGAAACCTGGCTCGGTGTTCAGGGAAGACTTCTTGGTACTTGTTCTGAGCCAAATGGAGATGAAGTGGGGAAAGCACATGCAAAGATATGGAGGACAGAGAAACCCTGTAGATAGTTTAGTTTGGCAGGAGCATAGCACGTGAGGAATGGAATGGGCTAGGGATGATGTACAGAGATTTTCAGACACCAATCATTAGATATTTGAATATCAGACAAAGTAGATGGGGCTTGAACCTGAAGAAAGTGGGTGATTATTGCAGTCATTGGCAGGGAAGTAACAGGGTCAGGTTTGTATATTAGGAAGAACACTCTACATAAATGAGGGCAGGGTAATCAGTTGGCTATTTGGAGAAGTTTATGGAAACATCAATGAGATCTGAGCTATGACTAAGCCTGGAAGGAAAGTTATTAATTGGACTTGCTGATTGTTCATGAGAATGAGAGAAAAGGAAGGATCTGAGATGATTCCCAGATTTTTGGCATGGCTGACTGGGTGAATGAAATACCACTTATGAACCTGCAGGAGCAATGGGTTTAGAAATATGCTGAGTTTTTGGACATGTTAAATTTGAAGGACCCATGAGACATCCATGTGGAGATGTCAAACAGGCATTCGATTCAAGTACCTGGAGTTTAAGAGAGAGATGTGGGCTAGATATTTTTATTCATCAGTACTATCTGTGATTTTATAAGGAATAAATAATGTGGATACAGATAATATGTACGTTCTTGTTCTGCAGTTGTTGAACATATTGAATATTTACATGCAAAGGTATACTTACAACACTTTTCACACATAAAACTGAAATAAATGATATTATTACTTATATTATTTGCCATGAATTGTGCTGTTTAATTACTTAGTGTTCAGCATAAATCTTTGATGTAAGAGTAATTATTCCCATTTTTCATTTGAGCTAAGTACAGGAAACAGTGTAAATAGGCCAAGGTCAGCTAGTGCCAGAACTAACAACTCAAAAGCCAGTGTTCTTTCTTATCTCTCAATTTTTGGGTTGGGTTACAATAACACTAACAATGCGTTGCATTACACACAAGCAGCTGCTGGGAAGGCTTTACTCCGCCCCCATCTCTGGCCCAGAACCCAGTAGGTAATGACTAATGAGCTCCTGTGGAATTGTGGGTAAATATCGGACTTATAAATGAAAGGATTCTTAAACACCACCTAGCTTACTCCTTTGTCCTCATTTTGCCCAGGGTGCATGCAATTCTCAAGCACTAGGACCGTGCGGAATTCAGGCCGCTATGGCACTTCTGCTCGCCGCCAGAATCCAGTTGCTGTTTCTGCAGATGATTGGCTTTCTTATTGGCCTAATAGGCCAAGCAGCTCGAGCCTTCGGGGGCCCCAAATTTGGCTCAATGACCACACCACCTGTGACTGAACCATTGCTACTGCTTTCGGGGGTGCAGCTGGCCAAACTAATCCGACAGAGGAAGGTGAGAATGAAATGCGGCCTGATTCAAAAGATGGTAGACAAACAGGTTTTTTTAAACTCCAGGAAGTTTTGTGATGGTTGTTCTTGTGCTGATGAGTTTGGGTTTGGTGGAAATGAATTTACTTTCGACTCAGGGAGTGATAGAAGAGGGGCGTTCATGGGAGATAAAAGGAGACTTCTGGGAGTTGTAGTATGTTTATAATCAGAGCATTTACTGTAGGTATCAGCTAGACTATTTTGGCACCCCTCATATTCCCTATTATCCATTTGTCCTGTTTTTGAATAATAATTGTGCAGGACAAATCAGGTGTGCTTTACAAACTGATTCTGAGGGAAATTCATTACCCCTTGAGATCCCCGTCCTCATTCCCATCCCCATCCTATCTGCTGCTTTTCATTCAAGGGATTTTTATTAAAAAAAAAAATAAGTACCTGCTGTAGGTATACCTGCCCTAGGATATAGTTGTAGCTACCATATATTTAGTGCATAGCACACGTTAAATATTGCACAGGGTACTTAAATGTATTATGTCTTACTGATGCAGTTCTCTAGGTAATATCCCCATTTTACAAACAAGGAACCCGGGTTAAAATGATTTGCATAAATACACAAAAATTAGTGGAAATTATTAGTCCAAAAATTTAAGCAGCTTCAACAATTGTTCTCTCTAGAGCTGTGCAAGCAGGACCATCTATTTCTGGATCATATGAATAGTTAGTTTCCTAGAGGTCTTGGGTTATAGTCTAGTATTCTTTCTTTATTCCTCTAGTGTCTTTATCCCTCTGTTATTTCACTTGTTTTTCCTCATTGCTTTATTACCATGATCTAGAATGTTTCTTTACACTCCAGATAACCTTTCAATGATACTTCCTGCCTTTTTCTTGTATCCTGTCTCAACCTTTTATCCCACATGCATGTTTTTACTAACAATTGAGGAGTGAGATGTATTGGGAAAACAGCAGGTTTTAAATTTTGGCCTGCCTCCTTATAGCTCTATGACCCTGGGCAAGGACTGCCATGCAATTGCAGATAATGCATGTCAAACACTTGGCACATAAGTAGATGATGTAGCATCATGATTATAAGGATGGACTCTGGGGCAAGACTTCCTGGGTTGAGAAATCCTGTGTCTCTTCTTTAACTATGAAATCTTGGAAACATCCCATAACCCTTTTTGTGCCTCTATTATCCTGCAATAAAAATAGACACAATAAAAGAATCGACCTTAAAGAAATGTTGTGAAAGTTAAGTTCATACATGTAAAACTCTTAAAAACACCACCTGGCATAATATTCCAATATGTCTTATTATTATTATCAGGTTTTTAGAAATGATAGCCATTATTAATATGTTAATATACCCATGAAAAGGGATTATTTATAAATACTTTATATAAAAATGTTTTGAAGGTAAGAAGTGGATAGAATACAGTCTTATTTATCCTAGTTCTTCCTCAGTTTCTCCAAACTCTACCTGCATCCATGTAGATATTGATGACTTCTTCCTGTCCTTTCTTTGATACTTCCCTCCCTTCTCTAGAGCAGTGGTTCTCAACTGGGGGCAGTTTTGTCCTCCAGGGGACATGTAACAATGTCTGTTGTCACAACAGGGTGAAGGTGCTTTTACTTTGAATGGGTAGAGACCATGGATGCTGCTAAACATACCATGCATAACATAGTCCACTACATAACAAACAATTAACTGCCCAAAATGTCAATAGTACCAAGAATGGGGAACACTGCCCTGGGACATTTAATATTTGAGAAAGCTGGCTTCCTTTCAGTCTTGCTGCTAGAAACTAGGAGGAAGTCATTTAAAAAAATTAATGATGGTCTGACCTATTTTTTGTGAGACTGGTTCAGTTTCAGTTGCATTTTTGGGCAACTGAAGTTCCCAAAGTCTAGAGTTCCAGATGAAATAACAATAGCTATCATTTATAGAGTGCCTACTGCGTACTAGGAACATTGCATATTTTATCTCAAATTCTCATATTAAACAGCAAAAATTACTCTTAAGATCAAGATGGAAGTGTAAATATAAGGGAGTTGACACTATTACTTAAAGATTTTCCACTCCTGCAGACTATAGTATGTATACTGGACTTGCTCAAATGTTACCCATATGCTTTCAAATGTTACCTTTTGATGCCTGAATATGTGAAAGGGTAAATTCTTATACTGGCTGAAGGAAAGTTCTAAAGGTCTGGTATCTTCAGTTTGCCTTGAGACCTTCCTCAGAAAATTCAAGTATTTTCCTGTCTTTCTACTTACCCTGACTTTGATGTCAGAGTGGCAATTGCCTCTTTTAGTCTTTATAGTAATACTGCAGGCTTGAAAAGGCTATTGTCACTAGCTATTTTCCTAGTACTTCTGAAGGCCAAAAGTTTGCCTTTTATTTCTCCCCTAAGGATTAGGACTTAAGTATGTGACTTAACCACTTCAGATTCCTTGCTTGTAAAATGGTCATAAAATAGTACTTATTTCATTAAGTTGTCTAGATACTTTAATGGAATAATGACCATTAAATACTTAACACATGCTCAATAAAATTTAACTAGTATTATAGGTTTTAGCCTTACAATCATGGATGCTGATTTTTATTGGGAGATTTTTTTTTGTTTTATTTTGTTGTCCCTGCCACTTTATTTTGGCTTTATCAAACCTATTCTCATAATCTGCATTCACACTGCTAAGGGAAATACTTTGCTTAGATGTTTAAAATTGTATTCTCAAGGCAGGAGAAAGGCAATCATACATTGATATTTCTTACCCATTTCTTCCTCCCTGCCCTTCTCTCTAAAAATAATGCATAAAGTATTTTTTAAAAGTTGTATTCTCATAACAACATTTTAAGATGTATGTAAGTATCACCATCTTACAGGTGAGGAAAGCAAAGTTTAGGTCTTTCTAGTAACTTGTCTAATGCCATACAGCTAGAGAAAGTGATAGAGCCAGGTCAATTTGATTCTGTTTTTTATATTACTTCATGAAAGGCTTATACCTCCTTATAACCAGCTCTCTGAACCATCAGTTTCCTGCGAGTCAGTATTAACTCTATGTACTTCTTCCTTGGATTCCTAAATAGTCTGTGTTTCATTCTATTCAATAGCTTGAATAGAATTCAAGCTATTACTGTTTGATCTGAACCTCAGTTGACCTCCATGGTTGTACTTTACAAAAGGACGTCAACTTATCATTGTCACCACCATCCATTAATGGGCCATAGTTTTTGTACACTTGGAAGTTTGATTTTGTTGGTGATCCCAAAGGTGATGAGGTTTTCAAGACACAAGTCTCATTCACAAATTACTTAATGAAATGCTTGTAAAAACAAATCAGGGGCTGATTAGATTTGATATATACACACTTTAAAATTATATAACAAAAAAGAATTAAGTGGCTTTCTGTGTACAAGATATGGAATGAGTTCAAAGATATGATGTTGAATTAAAAAAAAAGTGTGGAACTGTTTATGTAATATGCTATCATGTCTATGAAAAAATATCTTTTCTACTCCCTGCTCCTATGGAAAAATGCACAAAAACTGATGGGTAGTGGACTGTGGGGAGGGGAACTGTGGGGGAATGTTAGGAGACGAGGGTAAGAAGGGACTTACCTTTAAATTTTTTAATCGTATGTGCTATTTACACTAATATCTATACTTAAGAAAGAAATTGGATTTTTTTCACTTTTTACTTAAGTGTCAACCATGAGAAAGGATGAAACACTGTCATTTGTGATAACCTGGAAGGATCTGGAGAATATCATGCTAAGTGGAACAAGTTAGAATAGAACAAAAACCTTATGATTTTACTTTTATATGGGATATAAAACAGAAAGCAAAAAACAAAAATCCTCATAGACACATAAAACAGAAGGGTGGTTACTAGAGGGGAAGGGAGATGGTGGGGAGGATGAAGAGGGAAAATGGGGTCAAATATATGATGATAGAAGGAAACAAACTTCTTATATTTTGCAACAGCATGGATGGACCTGGAGAATATTATGCTAAGTAGATTAAGCTATTCAGTGAAATAAAAATACCACATGACCTTACTTACTATATGTGTACTCCAATGAGCACAGTAAACTAATGAACAAAATAGTAACAGAAACTCAGATACATGAAACAGAAGGACAGCTGCCGGAGGGGAAGGAAGAGAACAGGATGAAAGATAATGGGTGGATTTACCAAAGAACATTTATGTACAATTCCTGGACCCTGGCAACACTATGGGGATTGATGTAGGAAAGGGAGAGGGTGAGACCGGGTGGAAGTGAGGAAAGGGAGAAAAAGGAGGAACAATTTAATAACATAAATGATAAAATTAATTTAAAAATTTAATAAAGGAGAGTAGACTTTGGGTGGTGAGCAAACAATGTAATATATAGATGGTATATTATAGAATTGTACACATGAAACTTTTATAATGTTATTAAACAATGTTACCTTAAGAAATTTAAAAGGAATATGGTGCAGCCATTAACAAAAGTAGATCTAAAGAAATTGATATGGAAATAGTTTTAAATGATATTAAATGGTAAAAAATGCAGAACAATTAATACAATATGATACCTCTGTATAAAGGAGACTGAGAGAGCAGGAAAGAGAGAGGAAGGAGTGAGAAAAGGATAGAGAATACCTTTTTGTAGTGATTAAATTTTCCAACCATATACTTCATATTTTCTGACGCCAAAAAGGTTCGTTTAACCTCAGTTAGCCTCAATGGCTTGGTCTGTAAAATGGGAGTATTATGTGTGTTGATAGGAGGATTTCATAACATTAATAGATATAAAATGTGTGGCAAATAATAAGTGTTCCGCAAACAGCAGTTATTGTATTACATTTTACCTCTAATGCCCATTTGTTTTTGGTGTTGTTTGCTGGGTCATATACTCCATGCTCCATCTGTGGAGCAGTATACTTTTTTTTTTTTTTAATTTT
>PVIW01008044.1:0-65300 GCA_004026585.1 Noctilio leporinus | reverse complement strand
CACATCAGTGAAAATCAGCTTCTGCATAAGGAAGGAAAATAAGCCTATGATGAACATCAGAGAAATGGAATTAGGGGTCACCATGAACGCACAGAGAAAGCACACAGCAGAAAATTAGGAAATGGACAGAGAGCCAGTAGAAGCACAATCCCCTGCTTCACCTGCATGTGCCAGCGATGTTTTTAAAACCAAGCAGAGGAAGGAAGACCCAGAAAAGGCACAGGACCACAGATTAGGCATGAAACAGACCTAAGATGGCCCAAAAGTTTCCCTCCCTAACCACCTGCTATGCAAGGGAATCACACTCCTATTTTGCAGCACAGCTAGACAGCCATGCAGCTGCCAAAGGCCATGAGAACAAGTCTTATCTATATCCACAGCTGGTAACTATTCTGCCAACAGACACCCAACACCTATTAGATCTGAAACTTACATGAAAACACAGCTCTGGTTCAGACAGAAAAGGTAAGGAAACCAACAAACACCTACAGGTGACATCAGGTTTCCAAACACTGTAAACATACTACTGTCCTTCAACAGTACAATGACTACCGTGAAGTACCATATTGGGACCTCAACATCACACAACATGGCAAGGTAGACACACACACAGCCACACACTCCACATACACCCACACTGGCAACTGGTACTGCCCTCAGGGAGGACCCCTGCAGGAATGGATGAGGATTCCAGCAGACACGTAGGCAAGTGTCGCGGTGCAGAGCTATTCCACTGAGCAGTAGCCTGCAAGGGCAACAGATACCAAAGCCATTGGGATTCCAGGCCCTGAGGTCTAGGTGGTGAAAACGGGGATGACGGAGCTCTGTCTGCACAACCCCGGGCAGGTCAACGGGAAAGAGGAAGTCACCTCACCAACCGTAGCAGAACCTAACAAGAACAGCTGACACAAGATAGACATGGAACCACGACCAAGAAGGACAGCCCGTGGTCACCCCCTGCTGCGAGGGACGGACCCTGCGAAGGACACTTGGCAACATTGGCACAAGGTAGGAAAAGGGCTGCACTGCCAGGCTTTTCAAAGGGGTGAACAGCCAAAGACCAGCATCCTGTTCTCGAATTATCCAACGTGGATGCAAACATTTGCACCCCTTTTTTCCTCACTGGACTTATGCAGCGACCCTTGCAGGAGACCATGACGGACCCCAGCACCCTCTGTCCTCCCACCCTGAGGCCTCCTTGGTCGCCATCCCTACCATGTCATTCCCATGAATGTCCACCAGATGGCAGCATGAAAACACACCGAAACACATCCTCCGAGTCCGAGGAAGAGACCCAACAGGAAGACCCAGGGCCACCCCCTCACCGAGCCAGTGAGCCCTCAGCAACAGGCCTCCATGGACACACCAGGGGGTACCTCCAGCCCTCCTCAGGATGCCTCCCACCAGGCAGCCCTCCTGCTCTCCTCGGAACCTCTGTCAAACACCAGCATCCACCCGCCACGTGTGGACTCCAGGCAGCTGAAGGTCTCCTGCTTTGGGCACCGTGGCCATGATGCTAGAGACCCTGGAGAAGACCTCCCTCCCAGAAAAGGACGGTGATTCCTAGGGAACCAAACAAGGGCAAGAGAATGACACAGTGGGACACACACCTGCCACATGCAACTCTCACGTGGCAGAACTGATCCAGCACCCGTGAGTGACATGAACGTGAACAAGCCCCGGTGTGGAGAAGGCGAGCATCCTCAGGGGCACGGAGCCCGGAGCCGACGCCGGTTCCTTCCTCACAGCACCTCCTGCCATGCGGGCGGCTCTCCAAGAGGCCTCAGAACCGCTAGGAACACAGGGACATGCAGAGTCAACGTGAGCAAGCACGTCCAGAAGACTCCGCAGCTCAGCATCCCTGAGCCACGGAGCACAACCCTGGTTTGTCACGTGCTAGCCAGTGTGCCCCCCGCAGTCTGACAAAAAAAAAGGGGACAAAAAGGAAACGATGCCTCCTGTGCACAGCGGGCCCGCACCCAGGGACACCTGAGCCTGTTCCCAGCACTCCCAGGAAACCTGGCAGCCCTGACCCTGGGACCCAGGCCACCCAGCACACGACGTGGAGGAAACGGAAAGGAAGGTGTCCCGGCACCCTGGAAAGGACAAGCAGCAGGAGGACGTGCAACCCTGCAGAGACATAACACGCCACCTGCACCCAAGACCCACAGGTGCACGCGAACCCCGCACGGCTGGAACCCACACCAGGCCCCCCGCGGTCATTCCCAACAATGTCCACAGGAGGGCAGCACACACCGGGAGTTCGGCCTCCCACGGGGGATCCACACCTGGGACGACGGAGCCATCAGGCTCACAGGCCAGGAAAACCTTCCCTCAGGGAGCAGGGAACGGGGACCGTGGTGGAAGCCAACTGCACAAGGCACCTGCTCAAAGGTCCCCTGCCAGTGGCTGTCAAGGCAACAGAATTCTTTCCCCTGGAGAGGACGACTGGCAGGCAGGGGAAGGATCCCCGGAGGAAAGGGAGGGAGCGTGGAACAGGCAAGGATCCGAGACACCAATGCCTGAGGACCCCCGAGGAGCAGAAGGGACCCCCCCAAGGAGAAGGAGATCCTGGGCGCCCCACCCTACAGCTGGGAGACCCCAGAGCCAGGTGCACCTTCGGAGGAGTCAGTTCCAACTCGAACACCATGTTCCTGAGAACGGACCTGGGAAAGCCTGCCTTTGGGGACCCGGGAGGCGGACCCAGGAGAAAGACACTCCAGCCCCTGGGCAGACATGCGGCAGGACTTCCGCAGGCAAGAGAGGCCAAGGAACACGTGAGGAAGGGAAGGGACACCCCATCCAGAAGAGGGAAGCCACCTGGGAGGAAGACAGGGCACACAGGAGGGCCCAGAACTGGGAACACGCCTGAGGTGATATTGGACACAGAGGAACATCCCAGCTGCTGTCCGATGCCCGGAGGAGCTCCTGCAACACACAGGGTTCCCAGGGCCCAGGCCACTTCTCCCCAGACACCCGACTCCTCCGGGAAGAACATCCCTGTCCTACAACGCCCACCCCTCTGCGGAGTAGGAGAATCTCCTGATGGTCACGCCACTTTCCACACACCGACCTCCCCAGACATTCTCCGCTGCAAAAGCACATGTCAGACACCCAGACCTGTTTCCCATGGTCGCAGATCCATAAGACCCCTACCGCCCACGTGCTCCTACGGCAAGGGCCACGCTTACCCACAGGAAGGTCTGGACCCACCTCTTTTCAGACAGACGTAGACAAACGCCTTTCTAATCCCCACACCCTCCCCGTAGCCATTCCTTCCAGCACGCGGACAAGGATAAGGACATGCAACTTTCCTACTACGCCCCGGCATTCGACGTCCCTCCAAAGGAGGAACCTGCACCCACCTCTCCCGTCCCGCCCAGAGCCAGGAATCCCCACCCACAGACGGATGCAGCCCCTGACACCAGCAGCAAGGAAGGGATCCCCTTCGAGGACCAAACCATCGGACAGAGCAGACCCGGGCTGCCGCCAAATCCCCCGTCCCTTCAAGCCACTAGCAGCTGCACGATGAACGTGCAGTGATCTCGGCTTGGCCCCCGCACACGCCGTCCACCCTGCACGGATGGTTCACACACCACGCGCCCTGTTGTCACATGCGAGGGGTCCATCTGTCCTTCTGGCCTCCATGATCCAGCACAATTGGGGAAAGATGGGCTGCACTGGAGCCACACAACCCAGGAGTTCCCCGAGGGACAGGGAAGAGACTAGGGGGGAACATCGGGGCCAAGCAAGTGTCCTGATCCCCACCAGACTCAGGAGAAAGGGAGGGAGAGCCGCCCAGCCCTGGGCCAAACATCGGCAGAAACCGTTCCCCTCTGCAGCCTCCATCCTCCGTTATCCACAGTCCAAGTGTAGCGCCCATGACTTCTCATCTGGACTGGCAGTTCTCACCTGTCCGGAAATCAGTCCCAGCGGAGCCCAAGCGGGCACCAGGGGACAAAGTGCCCGTCCTCCCTGATTCCAGGATGGAGGCTGACAAGGGAGGAAAAGGTGCATCGACTTGGGGGGCCACTCCCATCCACCTCTCCTGAAGGTCGTCAGGACGGTGCCTGGACAAGGGGCTCCGGGTGGAGCCTGGCCCTTTAAAGGGGGGAGGACCCAGGACAACACTGGAGGAAGTGGGAGCAGGAAGGGTGGGCGGGAAGGTCACTGGGCCTGCGCCCGAGTTCCCGCGCTCCCGTGACTGGGCCCCCCTCCCCACCACGTGACTCTCCCTGGGGGTATTTAAGGGCCAGGTCACCTCGGCCATTTCACACAGACAGACACGCTGTGGGGCGGAGGGTGTGGGGACTCCCCCCTGCAGGTCAGGACGCCTGTGGCCTGAGCAGGTGCCAAATGTTCCCACAGGAATATCTTGGCTGCCAACAGAGACGAGACGGCACCTGTCACCGCCCTGCAGGACGGGACCTCCTTCAGAGGGAAAAGTGTGACGGACCACAGGAACACGCCGCGCCCTGGCGCGGCTGGACAACAGGTACCGGGACGTAGCTGAACGCCGCCCTAGCGGCCTGGCTTGCTTGTGGGGGCAGCGGGAACGGGGGCTGCTGGGTGTGTGGACGGCAGCGGGAGGGCAGGGCAGAAGGCCGTGTGGTGCGTGTCTCCCACAAGACAAGGAACCAACCCTCCTGTTATAAACCCAGTGGGACCTGTGGTCTTTGGTGGCTGACACGGACGCCGCAAACTTTTCTGACAAAAAAGTCTGGGTTCCTGGCTCAGCTTCTGACGGAAAGACGGGTGGCGCAGGAGACCTGAGGGCTGGGCCAGGGGGAGGCAGACACAGGAAAGAGCCAGTGTCCTGGAGCCTGGCGCCAACCCTGGTGAGGACAGAGGACCTGCTGAGGAGGCACCACACATGGAAACATGGGGAAGGGGGGAGGATGGGGAGAAGACAGAGGATGGGTGGGGCCAGCTCCCGCATGGAGGGGCCTGGCAGGACTTGACAAGGGTGATGTCGTGCTTGTGCTGAGAGGTGGGGAGCGCGGCATGGAGCTCCGGGGGTCTGTGTGCTGGATGGACATGCAGGAACGGTGGGTCTCAGTCTGTGTGACAACACCGAACGGTTGGGCATCTTTCCCTTCGTTTGTCCCTGCAGGGAGGACCCCGAGAGGCAGGGCGCATAGGCAAGATGGGTTTTGTCTCTTTCTTGGCTGTGAGGCCCTGCGGCTTTGCTCCTAAACCTTATGTGACTGAACATTGCGTTCTCCTTTGCGTAAAATGGGGCCCAATGGCCTGGCAAAAGGACATGGACCCCTTACGACAGGGAGACAGGATAGTCCGGGATGCCAGGCATGGGCGGGGGTCCATAATGGGCCTACGTGTTGAACTAGTCTCCACGGGCCGGGCACTGGGAACGGTGAAGGGCTGGGTGATACAAAGAAAGCGGGAAACCCCTGACCCTTCCCCAAATATTCAGGGGATGCAGGAAATGGAGGGGACTGTCCTTGGAAGAAGGGGCCCAGGGCCGCTGGAGGTGAACATGGCGTCCTGGCCTCAGGGCCTGTGCAGGTGGATGTGGGCTCCCGGAAGCCTCCATGTTGGGGATGTGGGGGTTAGGGGCTGCCTCCCTACACTCCACCCTCTTCCTTGGCCAGAGGAAATGGCGTCCCACCCCTTGGGACAACCCACGTGTTCAGGGGGACCCCCACCTGTCAGGGACCCTCCCCTGGCTGCACAGGACAAGGCCTCCCCCACCTGCCACCCAACAAACAGCCGTGTGCAGGTGGAAAGGTCCCTCCTCAGAGCGAATGATGCCCCCCACCCCAGAAGTGAACGACCATTACCCCTGGGAGACGGAGGGCCACACAAATGGCAGACTGTGTCACCTCTAGGTTGCACAGTCCAAACGAACCCTAGCTGGGCAGAAATGTGGGCTCCCCCAATCGGGGTGCTGACTAGGGAGCATGGACTGCAGGCTCTGGGCAGTGGAGACACGCTGACAACGTCCACCTGGGAGCTGGTAGAAACACTGGAACCCTGACCACCTGAGGGAACTGTAGGGAAAAGGGATGAGGACCCACTGAGTAGCAGCCTCCCTACCACCTGGGCCTAGGACAGAAGGTATGTGTGGATAAAAGGGACCAAGGCATGAGAGAGGGTGCCCCGAGCCATGAGCCCGTTTCCTCAAGCCTGCATTGCCTACCTAGGGGGCAGGAGACCCTGCGGGTTCCCCTGGGACAGCAGCATTTCCACAAGATGAGATTCCTCACAGGCCGGGACGGGCATCCCTGGGAAGGGGACACCTGTTCCAAGGGTCTCCTGCTCAGGAAGCCTTCAGGCCTTCAGGGCAACAGGCAGCAGCCTGGGACCACTGCTGCCACCACCTGCGCTGGGCACTGAACGGTGCCCACCCCAAACCCCACTCCTCACCCCAAACCCTACTGGGAGTTCCTCCAGCAGAGAAAGGACACCCATGGCCAACACAGGCTTCCACTGTTGGCCTTCCTTTCTGCCCGTGCTGGGCAGATGCGGCACTTGCACAGGCAGCAGGTACGTCACTGAACTGTAGGACCCTCGAGCCCACGGAAGGCTGAGGACAGACACAGGACCCTGGTGGCAGGGGAACAGGTCCATCTACTGCCGCATATTTTGCAGCCCTGTCCAGGACCAGAAAAGGGGCCACCTCAGGAACCACTGGGACCCATTTCCTACCATCTCATGTGGTTTGCACAGTGGACATGCTGCCCTTGCCTCTGGGACCATGAGTCACACACTTTGAACTGTAACATCCTCATGTGCATTCCCACCCAGGGCTGTGCTAGGAACAGAACCTCCCCACATTCCGCTATGTCATGGTGTGGAACATGCTTTCCATGTAGACGTTGTGAATTTCTATGTGACAGTCGGAAATACGCTCTCTCTTGTTTTTCCCCTGGTTTTCATGGACAAACAGCAGAGCGGGATACAGGACGCTGTGCTTTGCTTCCCACGCAGCAACCTCTGCTCTCGGGGCTGGGACGCCCTCCAGGTTCCTCCCCCCAGCGCCACCTCCTTGTGTACCTGTGACAGTCTATGACATGTGTCCCATGACAACAGCATGATGGACTGTGCATGGAACTCCATCCTTTGCTGCGCATGTAAAAATGGGGTGTTGGGCTGTGGGATTCTCAACTGTATCCTTCTCGGTCTCTGGGACCCCCTGCACTGTGTAGGCAATGGGGACACCCCGTTTCCCTATCTGTAACCTCAGTACTATTCTGCGCTTGTAAACATGAGCATTGGATGTCTTTCACGGTGGACGTCATCATATGTTCCATGCTTGCAATGTACATACCTGCTCATGTTGTTTTTCTACTGACATTGTAACGGGTGCGCCGATGACTCTGTTCTTGTGTTCTGTGTATCTGCTTGTCAACAACACATGCCTGTAAACAGTGTCTGAGAAACACTTGGGGAGACACCCTTGGGGACTCTGGACCCAACAAAGGGTCGGTGACAGGCCATGAGTAAGGCCCATGGAACAAAGCGAGCCCATTCCTATAAAATCACTGTGACTGAAAGGACACAGGGACCTGTGAGGCTGGTGAAGGGACCCCTGGGCATCCCAGGAACTCTGGGGCAGCGATGGGTGTATCTATTTTACAAGAGACATGTCGTGTTCTAAACGACAGGGAACACTTGCCAGAAAAGCCCTGGCCAACAGACCGTGGACGATGCACGGGGATGGGATGCTGGGGACTGACCACGGACAACGGATGCCCCTTGGCCTCTGCATCTCCCTTCTGGCTTCAACCCTGGACCCCTTGGTCTTGTGAAACGCTATGTGATGACCCTGCATGGCCTTGCGTGACACGCGAAAGACCGCTGTGGCCTTGCAAAGCAGAGCCTGGAGGGGCCATGGCCTGCCTCCCAAAGGGACCTCGGGGGGCTGCTGCTTCTGGAAAACTGTAAGGGAACAGCATACCCTTGGACAAGCCACACCTGGGCAACACCGCAGCCAGCCATGCAGACGGAGACGGCCTTGCCAAGGAAGGAAGGAAGGAAGGCTGCACATCCACAGGTACCGCTAGCGGAGACGTTTCCTTTCCGGGCAGGAGGAGCCGGCACCACAGCCACTAGGGCGCAGCAGGTGACCTGTCACTGGGGACTGGAGAGGCTCCCGCCCTCACAGCCATTGCAGCCTCACACACACACACTGGGGAGGCGGGTGCCTGGGAAGAGAACGTTTCTCCTCCATCTTCTGTTTTCTTAGGGCGCAGGACACTCACCTCAGGAACCAACCACAGCTCGCTGCCTGCCCTGCTGACAAACCCGTTCCATCTCCTGCCCCTGGACTTCTCAGGTAGACGGGGACACAGTCAGGGACCAGCCTGGGGGACGATGAATGACTTTCACTGCACAACAGGTCCCTTTCCAGCCCCACAGCCTTGCGCACCACGGGCCCGCAGACTCCCGCAGCACAGACGGGCTTCTCCGACCACCCTCTCCTCCAGTAAAAGACGGTACCATGGGCAGCAGGGGTGTGTACGACAGCAGCGCACCTCTCACCGGTCCCCCAACACTGCCTCCCTCTATCCACCCTGCCACAAGACAGGGACCCCTCCCTTGCCTGTGCAGCCCTCACTCTTCCTTCTGCCGTCTACACCAGGCCCGTTCTCACGCTCCCCCAGACTGCACGGAACACGCAGGATGCCCGCAGGATCCCCTCTGAGGAACGAACCTGGACACTTGCTCACAAACAGGTACAGCCCCTGACACCAACACACCCCTCCACTCCAACCTGCCCTCCTCTCCCAGATGACAGGACAGCCGATGTGGGAGGAGAAATGAGGTTTGTTCCCTAGGGGACAGGGAAGAACATCAGCCACTAGGAGCTTCTGTGCAGCCAGGACCCGGGAGCAGAGGAAGGGACGGCACCAGCCCTCAGGGCCCTGCAGGACACGCGCTGGGGACGTCAGGATGGGCTGCTGAGCAGGCAAGACAGCAGGGGTGACCTGCGATGCCTGAGGACCGCCCTGTCCTGCAACCACTCCCCTTCAACACCCAGAGGAGTTTTTTGCACCCATCAGCATGCTCCCGTGCACGGGGCTCACATGGCCCCATTCTGCTGGGAACACCCTGCCTTCCTGCAGCACAAAGACCAGGCAGGGCAGTGGGGAAAGTGGGGATCTAGGCAGGGATCCAGCACACGTGCAGTGAGGCGCCGTCCCCACAAGGGGGAGTGGGAGAGGGACAGGTGCACGGCCAGTGCAAAGAATAGGGTGGTTCCATCCAGGACATTCCCATCCATGAAAGACCCTCTAAGGAGCCCTGGGGAGAAAGTGTCCTTTACAAAGGGGACAGCAGCCCAGCACGACACTTCCCCTTAGCTCAGAGGCCCTCAACTGCCAACTCACAAACACGCGCGCACACAGACACACAACTCTTGGATGCTGCACCGCTGGGCTGAAACAACTCTGCTGTCTTCACATACATAAAGGACATGAGGAGGAGCGGTGGGCTCTGTCCCCCGAGCAGTGTTGGGGAACATGCCCACCTCCAGGCTGAAGGCAGGACAGACTTGGTACCCATGGGTCTGCTTCAGTCTCCCCACTTCCTCTCATTGCAGCCAGGAGCCCCCGGCCCCAGGAAGGACCCTGCTCATCCTGGTCCCAACAAACCCCTCCACGTGGGCACCACTCCATCCACGAAGGACGAAGCTCTGCTCAGCAAACATCGTAGACCCCTGGGCACCCAAAGGCTGCAGCTGCTGTGCGCCCTGCCCCTGCAGCAGCTCCCTTTGCCTGACTCCCCGCACACACTTTCGTATTTACCAACCCCTTCAGGACACACCTTCCAAGAAGGACACCATGACCCCAAAGAAACAGAGGAACCCCAGCCCCTGGTGAAGCCACCAGCACAAGAAACTCCTCTATGGAAGGGCCTCACAGCTCCTTCCCCCAAAGGTGGACCCCTGCTGGGCACCCGCCTCTCCCTGGCTCTCCCCTGGGCCTGCGCTGCCCCCACTCACTGACCACTGTCCCCAAACAGACTGCAGCAACGCACACACCCCTGCCCCCAGCAATGAGTGCAGAGGGCCAAGGGCTCCGGCGCCCCCAGGGTCCAGGGAGGTACTATGGGGTCCTCACCTCTGGGAAGAACCTCGTGGGTCCTATCAGGGGTGGACGATGCTCCCTCCCTGCAGAGGCACCCTTGGCACTGAGGGTCTCCACTTGGACTCAAGGGTGTCTGGGTACAAAACAGCTCCCCAGGGAGGGGTCTCATGACCCAGAAGGACGGGCACACGTGACACTGGGCCCCTCCTGTCCAATTACCAACTTCATCCCAGGGGGGACCCCACACGTGAACCCTCCTCCACGGCGCCAACCCAGACAACTGTCCCTCCTCAGCCCATTGCTCCACCCCAACTTAACCCCCACGGTTTTCACTCCCCCATGGGATACATCACTGTTCCCAGCGAAGCCTCTGACACCCACCCCCCTTGACGTTGCTGCAGGCCATCTCCCCCACAGCTGATGAGGAACAATACACACCCCTCAACTCACACACCCTGCGCCTCCGAGAGGGGGCCCCTCCTCTGAGGAAACCTCCCTCCTGCAGAGGACACGGAGGGGCAGGGCCGTAGGAGTGGCCCGCGAGGGATACTCAACACGAGCCGTCCCCCTGTAGGGAGCCCCTCCCGGGAGCTCACGTGGAGCCACACATGTGGCTCAAGAGACCTGCAAACATCTGGGCGAGGAGAACAACCTGAGGGCCGCGGTTGGGATGGGGGAGGACGACCCTCCAAGGAGGACAGAGGACAATACATCTGCAACTCCTGACACCACCACTAGAGGGCGCGCGTCCCTGAGGATTCCATCCCCCACCTTGAGGACAACCGACCAGGCCCCCAACCCTGATCAGCAGGCAAAACAACCCCGGCCCCCCACCACCAAAACCTTGCCCCTTGCTCCAGACTTCTCTCCCCACAAGGACACAGGGCAACCATGCAGCCACCCCTTCCTTGTGGCATCCCACCCCTCCTAAGCTGTACCTGCGTCCCGTATGCACCGCCTACGCACACGTCCCACACCTATGACGGCAGAGGATGGAGGGACAGGTGGAGTCACCAGGGGTGAGGACATGATCTACCAGGTTCAGTTCACAAACTCAGGAGACCGTGAGCTACCATGGGAGGGTGGTAGCTTCTCCAGCTATGGCGACACCTCAGTGCTGTGCAAATGTGAGGCGGCCATCCCTCCATGGACGGATGGACAGACGGCAGGAGGACATGCCCCTGATCGGAAACCCAGCCCTCTCCACCACAGGTTCCTCCCCTTCAACCACGCATCCAAGAACACCACCACCCAAGACACACCCCTAATGAGGAGCAGGTGGGGCACAAGCCCCAGCTGGAGGAGAGGGGACCTCCTCCAGGACTGCATGCAGCCACAAGGTTGCCTGCGGACCTGCACAAACCCCCTACGCTATCCTCATCTGAACCTAGGACGGGACAGCACTTTTAGGTGTCCAGGAGGAAAGGGGGAGGCACCCCCCAAGCAGGGGTCCGCAGGAGTGCACCTCATCACCCCACCCCTGAAAAGGTCCCACCCTCTTCAGCCAACACCTACCCTGGTTACCCAGGGCAGTTCTCCCCACCCCCTGGCCCCTTGAACCTGGAAGGTCCCCCCACCCAGGGAAGACACAGGATATGACACCACCCCTCCCTCACAGAGCCCACCCCACCACAAAGACCCTGCAGTTTCCAGCCTGGTCCAGCACACACCCACCCCTCCTGGGACAGAAGGGGCTACAGGGACAGTGGACACATGGCACAGGGACAGGTGGGGATTCCATTCCCTGTCTCCTTCGGGTATCGGAATCTGCACCTGTGGGACTAAGGTGGTGAAGACCTTCAGGGGGTCTACGGAGGGGGAAGTGGCCCCTACCAAGACGGTAAAACTCCATAGCTGAGGAGGTGCACAGGGAGAGGTCCCTCCACCACCGCCGCCTACAAACACATCATCCTCCACCTTGGCAGGAACAGCAACTTCAGGAGCCCACCACAGGAGACCCCCTCTGGGACCACTCCTTCCCCCACTCCAGAGGTACCCACAAGGGCTGCAAGACACAGGCAGCCGTGGGGAGCTGCCCACTTCTGGAACCGCACACGGAGCCCCTCGGATGATGGAGAACCCCCTTCAGAGGATCCTGTGGTGGCACCATCTCCACCTGCTACAGGCCCCCCTCCAAGGAGTCTGGAGAGAAGCAGAGTCCCCTCAGCTAATCCACTTGGGAGCCCACCTCACCACTGGGTCCCCCTACCCAGCAAACCTGCCCTCTTCACATGCACACCCTCCTCCACCCACAGTAGGACACCACCTCCAGGGGGCACGGGGAGTCCCAACAATGGCTCACAACACGTCCGGGAACACCCGATGGTGGCACCATCTCCCAGGTGGAGAGAACACACTCAGGTGCACTTTTTTTCTTTTTAAATCTTTTATTTCATTATTTTGAGAAAGAGAGGAAGGGAGAGAGACATCAGTGTGGTTGTGTTTCACCTGCCTCCAGCCACAGACCTGACTGGAGACCTGGCTTGCAACCTGGTCATGTGCCCTGGCTGAGAATCGCACCTGCAACCTTTGGGTTCGCAGGCTGGCACCTTATCCACTGTGCCACCAGCCAGGGCTCACGTGCACTTTGGATGGTGGGGCTCCCTCCCCAAGCAGGGCAGAGAGGCCCAGCTAAGGGATGACAAGCTCCGCAGCCCACACGTCCCCACAACGCCCCAGGAAGACGGGACAATTCTTCCCTCCCCGAGACACCGCGCGGTACTGCACCCCTCCCAAAACACATGCTCACTCCAGCCATACACACCCGGTAACCCATCCCCAGCCCCTTCACACAGGCACATGCCTTGCATCTCACACACCCATCTATGGTGGTGGCACCATCAACACAGGACGCAGATCACCAGCATCCTCTGCGCAGGCCCCCTAGGGAGCTACTATGTCCAGCTAGGCGGGGACGACACCTTGTGGGTCCCTCCCAGAGACACCCTGGGCACCCTTCCCCCAAAATGTACCACCATGGGACACACACTCCACCTCCTTAACGCAAGCTGGTGAAGGGATGTGTCTCACTCATCCAGTTTCCGCAAGGCCCCCATGACGCAGGCAGCCATAGGAAGGTGACCACCTCCAGACGGGCACAGGGAGCCCCACAGATCCTGAACAACACTGTGCAAAGGACCCCTGGGTGCCACCTTTGCCACCCAGGGGGGAGGAAACCCTAACAGATGCTGCAAAGGGAAGATACCCGTCCAAGAAGCACCCTACACCGCTAGAACCCACACCTGCATGTGTGCTACAAGGTACATGCACATGTCCAAAGAGGACAGAATAGTCCAACAGACATGTGACACCCTCCACAGGCAGGACTTGCCAAAAACATGACCAGAAGATGCTACTTTAGGAACCCTGCTTACACCTTCTCTCCCCCAAGGACCTGGAAGGACTTCACTGCCATCCTGTATGTCACATACACACACAGCCACCAGCCACCCCACTCACCTTTGCCCAGACTGGTTCTCTAGGACACACACCCCCCTCCTGCAGAGAAGGGACAGGAGCAGGAACCACCACGACAGGGGCAGCCTGCAAAGGCTGCAGGACGTGGCAGCCATTGGGACGGAACCACCTGCGACACAGCGCACAGAGCCCCGCGGTGGCTGAGGGTCCCCTGCTCTGGCCCCTGGCAGTGCTGCCATCTCCACCTAAGTGGGGACAGAACCACCTCGGCTGAGCTGTAAGGGGAGGAACCCCACCACCACCCGCAGACCACCTCACCTCACCTAGTCCCTTCAGGAAACTAACAGAGGACCCCGTCCCACTGCATCACCCACCCTGGTGCCCTGAGCCAACCTCCCAACCACGAGCTCCAGCCACCCAGGAGGCTCCCCTCCGCAGCCACTGCCCCGCACACGCACCACCGTCCAGCTGACGTGGCAGGGGAAGGACTCCCACCCCAGGGGTACCCCACCGGGTACCCCACGGGGAGGGGGGCTTCACCCACATGAACTTTGCACCCCTCACAGACATCCCAGGACATGACCCGTCCTCAGCCCCTGGGAAACAGCTCCCCACCAGAACCTGCTCCCACCCAACTGGCACCCTCAGGACCTTGTCCCCAGGACATACTCCTACACGACGCATCTGGGGACAACCTGGGGTTGCCCCTCAATGGCTATGGGCCACCACGTGGGGGGCCGCAACAATCATGAATGAGGGACCTTAGCAGGGACACCCCAGGGTGATGGTGCCAGGCTGCTCCTCAATTGGAAGAAGACCTGGAGGAGCTGGGGGGAGACTTCCACAGGGACCACAAGAGCTGGGCTGATAGACGCAGCTCAGCTGACATTAAGGCAACACCTTCCCCAGGACACACCTACCCACATGGACACCTAAAGTCACCACCTTCTGACAGCACCACAACCCCATGGTGACTTCACCCCACCAAACAGGATGCCCCCTAAAGCACATGCCACCCAGGGACCAACCCAGGTCACCTAGGGAAGCCCTATGCCACCAGGGGCTGCTCCCCCTCAAAGGTGGACACCTCCAATGACATGGGAGGCCACCCATTCCTATCCCTCCCCAAGTCCATCCCAGGGCCTTGGACCCCGGCACAGTCCTCAGGAGGGTCTCATGGATCCCTCCTCAGCCACCCCTGCACGAGGACACCACCCTCCAAGACAACCCACCTCCTACAGCAGAGCCAGCAGGGGGACATGGTGCCGCAAAGGCTACAGGAGATGTGACTGCAGTTGGGGAACACAACCTCCAACAGGGCATGAGCCGCCATGGTGGGCCAAACCCCATAAACAGACACCCTACATGGACACCAGGGACACCTAATCACGCAGAACACGCTAAACACTGATGGAGAGGAGGGGAGCTCCTACACTAGGGACACAGACATGCCAACCTCAGACAGGGCTCCAGCAGGCCCCGTCTCCCCTCCACACCAGCTTCTCAGGAAACAGCACCCTTCCCACCTCCACGGACACACTGGCGCATCTCCCAAACAAGGCTTCTATCTGCTCTTCTCGACCACAAAATACCAGCTTGCTGCTCCTGGCCCCGCAGTGCAGCACCTACAGCCACGGGTGCTCCGTCCAGCAGGCCCCCCCACCCCTCCCAACACTGAACAGCTGCTGCAACACAGAGGGCACTGCCCGTCCCTCCCGGTCTCCAGCCCACACTCTTAGGCCCCTCAATCCCTCTGCGAACATCCACCCGCAAATGTTCCATCCTACGGATGTACCCCTATCCTCAACAGGGGGTGCTGGGAAGTGGACCGACCGCAGAAACAGCCTGCAAGGCCTACAGCGGAGACACCAACAGATGAACATCAGCACCTCCCGGAATGCGCACGGAGCATAGGGAAACATGACAGCACAGCCCTCTGAGGACAGCACAGGAAAAGTCTCACAGAACTGCCTTGCTGCGCAGCGGACACTCCTAGGAAGGACACACACACACACACACACACACTCACACTCTACCCCCACCCCCGGCCCTTGCCAAGACCTCCAGCCACACGCTCCCCTCCTATATCCCTGCCCACAACCATCACCCCGCCAGGTATCTGCACTGCACACCCTGTCCTACAGCCACTGGCAAGCAAAGGCACAAGGTGCCTCCCTGCACCCTCAGCACGTACAGTGACAGATGCACACCCTCCCACCAGCAGACATGTGGCAGGGATTCGAGAGGCAGTATCTCCAACGAGGATGGTCTCTGGGCATGGGCAATGGGGATACCTCACTTCCTCCACACAGGTTCCACAAACACAGCCGGCAACAGAGACCATGGGACACGCATGGAGGAGACACCATCATGTTGATGGAGCTCTCCAGCCCCAAGGGGAGAACACGGGATGCTATATTGTGAGATGAGCACCATGCTTACATGGATAACACACATAGGCACCAAAGGCCATCACGTGTCCTCAAGGACACCCTATCCCACGGACTGACAGCCGCTTCTACAGACTCCTTCCGGGAACTGGACCCCGTGTGCTGACGACTAGAGTGAGTCCATGTCATGCAGTCACTTTAAGGAAATGGGCACCAGCAAGTTGCAGCCGCAGGGACCCAACAAAGGCTCTGAGGCAGGCCAGCAGGGGAGGCCTCAGCACCATGGGAAACACACAGGAGCCACAGGAGGAAAGGGACCATCACAGATAACACAGGGGTGTCGGTGTCTGCAAACTGCCGGGAACACTCCTCTCTGGCATCCTGGTGAGGCAGGTTCTCCTTCCAAGAGAAGCAGGATGAAAAACTCAGCCATGGAAGCGGACGCACACCTCTCAGGAACAGCAGCCCTGGACTCCGTGCTGAGGACAGACTCCATAGTCCTTGTAGGTTCCTATCCCTGTGGGGAAGGAAACACATCCCATTGTTTACAAGGACGAGAACACCTCACAGAAAACACGTTCACCAACAGATCAAACCTGCTGCCCACCTGCCAAGCACAGCACGGATGCCACCAACTGAAAAAGGTCATGGAACTTCTCCCACTACATGGGCACCTGCCAACCGACACTGACAAAACCACCACATGGACGGACATAAGCGTTCCCAGGCCAACACTGCACAGACCTGATCCTTGACGATGAAGGGAACACCGTGAAGACGGGCCGCACCACCCCCCTGGCCCTGCACTATCCACCCACCTGCAAAACCGATTCAACAAACACTAAACGCAGGATCCAACAGGCATGGCACCCACCTCAGGGTGAGTCAACGCTCCGCAGCCAGCCTTCCTGACGGCACACAAACACAAGGGCCACCACGGTGTCCGCATCTCCAAACAGGTGTGGACGATCCCCCGGGACGTCCTGGTGGCAGGGGCCACGCTCCCTCTGAAGACGGCGCTGGTGAGAGCTGCTTCCAGGAAACATGCTCCTGCCTGGCACAGGCATGTCGGCTGTGAGGTCCGCAGACATGACCGACACCAACATGCTTCCTGCAATTCCCTGTTCCCCTGGAGAATGAAAAAACACACTCGTACAACCGTAACCAAAACCACCATCCAAAAGACAAACGCCCCATCGGCCCTGCAAAACAGAGAAGGCCCCTCGCACACAGTGTCCCGCACATGCTCTTCCCCGCTTCCAAAGATGACACTTCACCTCCACCCGCACGGAGCACCTGCCCAGCCCAGCCCTGGGACCACACCGCTGAGGGACATGCTTCCCTTGCCAAACTGCCGCAAAACACGCCATTAAAGGAATCCATGCAGGTGCACTGCAACAGGCTGACCAAACGCAGGAACGTTTCCTCCAGCTCCCTCTTCCTGCAACACAGGGAAAAAGCCACACAGAACACAGCACCTAGGACCCTCCTCCTCAGTCCCCATAAGGAACCGCCCACCAACCTCCTCCAACCACACAGGGGAGGGGACACCGTACGTCCCTCTCCTGCAGCTGCTTCAGGACACAGGCTGGGACAGCCTCGCACAGGAGGACGCCCGGGAGCTCCAACGGCTGCATCCGCAGCTGCACACACAGCCCGCACCACGTCCACATGCGACTACACAGCCACGCGACAGAGGGGTCTATCGAAGGGCCACACGCAGGCCCACCCTGCCTGGGAACAACCTCAGAAATTGTGCCACTTGCAGACATGACTCTCCAAGGACAACAACCTGGGGCCCATCTGCCCCGGACGCTCTTCCCTTCATGTGCACGGGGTGCAGAACCACCATGTCGCCGCTAGGCGTCCGGGCGCTGCACACTGGCTCACAGCACACAGTTGTAGGGATGGTCATCGTGAGGATGTGCGGCTCCTTCCCTTGAGAATGACGTGCGCCACACACTGAACACGTGATGCTCAGAACAAAGACAAATGTCACCCCTTAGCACCTTCCGCAATCCTTTCCAACACCACGTCCCGTATGGCCCATGGCCGTTTCCCCAACTCACGCAAGGCACTCCGCCATCAAGGGTGCATCGCCTCAACGGGTCTGTACCCCTAAACCAAGGCAAAGAAACACAGGGCATAGGCTCCATTCTGACAGCCGACACAGCGACAGCACCTGTGCCATCCACACCCTGGAAACTACACTCAGCAGCTCTGCCACGTGAGGAGCAGGCCGTCCAGCTGCAGGTCCCTCCAAGGGTGGGGAGAAGGTCCCAGGTCACCCTCCTGGCACAGCTGCCCCTGCAGAGGGGATGGAGCACAGCCACAGGGGCGGGAGCCACTGCAGGAAAGTGCACATAAAGTCTCAGGGAGATTGGCACACCAACTGCACACGACAACAGACCAACAACGGACCGTCTTCCCCATGCTGCAGCCAGAGACAACTCCGCAACCCCAACGTTGGAAAACCCCTCCGGCCACCCCTTTCCCTACAGGGTCGATCAGCTCCTCACTCAGGACACCCACCGACCTCATGGACGGTTCCTGCTCTGGACAAGCTGAGAGGGGCCACAGACAGTCCAGCAGGACCAACCAGCAACACCGGATGCAGGAAGACAAATGGGGCCCAGCCTCTTCCCCTGAGAGTCTGTGGACACCCCTTTACCAGGACTGGGGAGAGGATCCCAAAACCCCGGGCACAGCCCCACAACCACCATGGGATCAGGGTTCCTAACCCCATGGATAGACCACACTATGTACCTCCAAACCCTGGCCCATCCAGGTGTAACATCACCTGGAAACACCTGGAAAGCCGTTCCTGATCTTCCCACCCTTGCAAAACTACCTACAAAGAACACGTTCTCCTCAACAGCCTTCCCCGTGCCACTGTTTTCTGCACCTTTGCCTCACACGACCACAGAAGCAAACACTATGGTCCATCAGGCCCTTCCCCCTGCCATAGGCCTGGAGGGACTTCACCCCCCTCCACCACACCCCACCAGCAGGTCCCCCACCCGGGCCCTGGGGAAGCCCTCCCCACCGCAGCCTCTTCCCACCCAGCAATCCTTCCCCCTCCTCCCAAAGGTGGACACCGGCTGCCACGCAGTTGGCACCACCCATCCATGCCAGCCTCCTTCCCACCGTGTCCAACCCCCTACAAACTTCAACAAGGGTCCTCACGGGTCCCTCAGACACCCTCCACCCACAGGCGAACCTTCCTCCTACCGCCTCACAACCCCTCCTGCACTGCAGGTAGCAGGGGCAGGGACTGCCACAAGGGCTACGGGACAAAGACCAGTGGAGGTGACCTCCAGGAAGGCCTCCTGCACAGACTCTGAGGTGCCAGCATCTCTCCCTGCAGAGGGACTGCATCTTCCACTGCGCAGGGACGGGGACAGCCCCTCCCCAACAAGGGCGAAGGACGTTCCCTAACGGAGACACACCTCGCAGGACACACGTGCCCACACTATCACCGCAGGAAAAAGAGACACCTTGGGCAGATTCAACCCCCCTTCCCTCCTCCACGAACCTGGGGGAACCTCACGCCTCCACACACCCCACCATCTAACCCATCCTGGGCCCCTGGGAAAGCCCTCCCCACCACGAGCTGCCACCCGCCAACATTCCCCCTGGCAACCACCCCACAAAGGAAACACCACCCTCTGAGAGACGCCCTCCCTCGGACGGAGGACGGGCGCATGAGTGCCACAAGGGCTACAGGACGCCAGGCGGCAGCTGGCAGTCACACCCTGCAGCAGGCCACGCTGACAACCTCGTGGCTCACGGCCCCACGCACGGACACCTGGGCTGCCAGCATCTCCAACTGCGCGGGAACAACGCCACTAGGTGAGCCCAGGCCCGGAGGGGATCACACTTGCCTTCAAAGGGACACAACAGAGCCAAACTGAGGGACCTGCCTCCGTGGACACGAAGGGGACCCACTCGAGAGGACCCGCCTCCCAACAACCTGGAGAGGCTTCTCCCACGCTAGGCTGAAACACCCCGTGACCACATCCCACCACACGGAAGGCACGTAGGTACCTTTCAAATGGGATCACAGCATCTGGGACCATGTCTTTCTGCATAGGGAATTATGGGACACGTGCAGCCATTTCAGAGAACCGGGAGGGGAGGGGGTCTCCGTAGGCACAGGCTGCAGCAGACACGCTGATGAGCAGCGACAGGACCCACACGACGGATGCCCCCCAACAAAGGCTAGGATGAGGGAACAGGTGGCACCTGCTGAAGACGGCAAACCTTGCATTCAGGTTCAACACACGTGCGCATTTGCATCCTGAGCCTAGAGGCTGCTGCTCTTGCAAACGCTGCCAGAGAGGCTGAAACTCCAGGGTCGCCACCTAAATTATTTATTATTTACTTGCCAATGATCTCCTCAACGATGCCAAGAGTCCCTACCAATAACACGTCCGCAGGGGAAGGAAGACCTGCAGACTTGAAACCCTGACCTGCACATGCATCCCTGGGACAATTGTTCAATGACGAGACTTGCAACAACTCACAGGATTGATTCTCACTCCCCAGGTCACAGGATCAGGAGCTGAGCTCCACATGACGAGCCCCACCATGTTGCCACTCACGGCATACTCCTCACATCTACCACGGAGCCCGCCCCAACCTGACCCTGCTTTCCAATGAAGAACACATGTACCGTTGACACACTAAGCAGCACTGATGCTTCCTGACTCACGTGACACCCACTTCTGCACCAGGAACCTTTGGGTTCACAGGCCGGTGCCTTATCCACTGTGCCACCAGCAAGGGCTAAAATATTTTAAAGTACCTGAAAACTTTTCTCAAATGACAAACTTCTACAACAATTTCAAACACGCCACATAGTTCACATAGGCTTACAATTTTAATTATAGTCAGATGAAATTTTTTTCTACACATCTATGCTCCTTAAACAACTGTCAGGGTTTACTCATCTCCCTTATTTTGAAATGTTGTGTTGTGAAAACACACACCTGCAGGTTGAGGAACGTTGCCTGCATTGCAGAGGGCTCAACTACAGCATACATGGTCTGTGCCCAGTGAAAAAAGATTGTGTAGGATAAAGGTACCTCATAATAACACATTACACAAAGGTAAGGGACACTTAAGAAAATCTGAAGGAAGAAAAGACACTGGAGTGGGAAACTCAAAAGGACTCATTGAAGTAGAAAACATTGAAGATAACAATTAACCCTATCAGGATTTGAAATGCTCCTCTCTCTACACCTAGGCGCTACTTAGAACACAGGAGCCTGAGTGGGGGCGTAGCTGGCTACGGAAAGTAACTGAAAACTGCAGGGTGCAGGCTTCTCTACGGGGTGGGGGTGGGGTGTGATTGGTCAGATTTTCTCTGCAGCCGTTTTACAGGTAACGAATGATCCTGTCCTCTCACTCCTTTCTCTAGCTCCTGCCCTGACACACATTTGACAACTGCTACACAGAATATTTGCCTATCCTCCACTCCTTGCACCAACGCAAAACCTGGACCAAAACCACCCCCCTTCCACCACTCGTAGAGCCTGTTCAATGAAGAAAACCTTATCAACAAGAAAGGCTACTTCATTTTTCCATCATAAGTGTCCACCAGTCCTACTAGACACCTTCACGGACTGAATGCAACCCTCTCTGACAAGGGCAGACAGGGCCACAGATTTGGCAAACTCACTTTTGAAATGAATAGTGCCTCCATCTGCTCTCCCAAACTCCCTACCCGGTGATAACAGGCCTTTCTTTCTCTCCAGCCATTGCTCAACCTACCTATAAATCCCTAGACGTAAAATTCTACTCCGCTCTGCTTGGCAACCTCAGCCCTCTGAGGAGGTACACAGGGTCAATCACACCTTGGAAACATCATGACCAAACCTCTTTCCAACCCAGCGGTGGAAACTGGATTAACTGCCTGCAGCCCTCATAACAAACAGGAGCCCCTCCAACCAATACAAGGCGCAGCCCTTTTCAAATGCTATATAGCCAACCATTCTTAACAACTGATTTTATATTTCAAACTAAAGCCCATCAAGCAGTACAACATATAATCCACTGAAAACATACCAGAACCATGGCAGGAATACTGGAATGCATTTTTACTTTTTATTCAATAGACCAGCAGTTCAATTATTTAATTACATTTTCCTCCCTATCTGATCCCTCCCAAGTATGATATTCTACAGAAGTAAGTCATAAGATTTCTTTCTGTTAAACCAGTAACACCGCTTGCTTAGAGTCCTTTATTCAACCCACACTTTGAAATGTCATGCCAGAAGGAGGCATGCCTGGCCTCTGGTTGTCACCAAGAACTTAGAATTGACTTTCAGTTGATAGATTCCAACTAAACACCCTCATACTTTGCTTGTTTTTGCACTTCATGGCAGTCTCTCAAGAAAAGAAACAAAGATTGCTTTACTGGAACATAGCAAGGACAAACCTTTAGACCCAATAAAAACATCTACAACTTGAGAGAATCCATTGCTACAGGCGAAGCCACGTGGAAGGTGTGTGGCTCAGCCTCTGGGCCCTGAAAGGTGGACTCAACAGTTAGTCTAAACAGTCCTTGCATGAATGACTTCCATCTAAACTGACTTCAACATCAATGACTATTCTTGTTGTGTGTATGAAAACAGACATTATCACTAACTTATTGTAGTCCCTTTATTAACAATGAGAATCATCTCCAAGTCTGTCTTCATTCAAAAGTTTAAGCTCCCTCTGTCACATCACCATAGATGTTCAATTCACAGACGAAGTTTGGTCCAACGGCCACAGACCCAGCAGAAGACCTACAGCTAATCATCTTCCCATTCTCCCAGAATATTATACTACCTTATCAGTCATGCTGAGATTTAACCATTTCACCAAACTTTGCTTATTGCTGGTTGGTCCCACCACCTCATAAGCCAATGTCCACATTCGAGCCGGACTACCGACTCCTGGCTGAAGATAACCTGCCCAGTTCAAACCCATCAACAGCAGCTGGATTCACAATTCACAGCTCCCTATCATGTTCTGTGGAAAACTGTCTCCCTAAAACTTCTGAAATTCAAACCCTGCCCTCACTGGCATGGATCTCTGGGTTGAGCACCAGCTTGCAAAACAAAGGGTCACCCGTTCGATTCCCAGTCAGGGCACATGTCTGGGTTGCAGGGGCCCCACTTGCGGGCGCCTGAGACTTAGCCACACAGTGACTTTCCTCTCCCTCTCGTTCTCCCTCCCTTCCTCTCCCTCTCATTCTCCCTCCCTTCCTCTCTCTCTAAAAAATAATAAATTCTATAAACAAATTTCATGTTGTATCCTGAATACACAAGACAGCAATGTTATAAATTCTGTCATTGGCATTTCTATTAACACTCATAATATTTTACTTACTAACTTATGTTTTCTTTTTTCTTTACCTTTTGCAACGACCTTGATTTCCTCCTTGTTTCCACAAGCTGCACCAGACACACGGAAACAGAAAACATTGGCCAGCACTCTGCGACCCTTCAAAAAACGTCACTGCAGGACAGGACAGTACCATTTCCTAAAACTATCCCATGACTCCCATCCCCTGCTTCCTGTGCCACTGGTGCATGGCCACACTTGGACATACTGTTCTCCATTCACTCCATTCAACTGTCAGGGGTACTCCAGACTGCACCTCAGCCTTTCTGCAGTGAGGGACTCTCTCATGGTGCACAGCTGCCCTGGCTCATGCGGCTCCAGAGCCCAGAACGCCCACCTGACCAGATAAGGCTGCCTCTCCGCTCCGATCCCAGTCAGGATGCAAGGCCTGGCTCACAGCGCAACCCTAGATCCCCGCCTGGGGTCACACAGAAAACGCACATGCACACCTGTGCCTCTCTTCCTTTCTCTCTCTATTCCTTCCCCTCCCTCTCCAACCATTTACAAAGAATCCTAAATGAAGGCATGGCTCCAGCACAGGCCTGCGTACATTATGGATTTCCCTTTTTTTTTCACCATGCAGGTTTCAGCAAACTTCACAGAACCATTCTAAACAACTGGTATCAACCTCCGGACAGTCATTGAAAACTTCCAAAACTAAAAGTAACTACATGGGGAGCAAAAAAGGGATGGATGTAATACAACAACAATAAAATTAAAAAAAGAACAAAGTAACTACAACCCCTTTTCAAAGAGAAAAAATTGGAACCGCACTTTGTCAATGACTCCCTTCACCCCTCACACAATTCTCTCAGGTCCGAGGGAGCCCTTTCCTGCCGCCCCACACTTAACTGTTTATTCACCAAATGAGTGCGACTGAGCTGCTGACACTCGTACTTGGGATGTTTTCCGAACTAAAAGCATTTCCACTTTTAAATAACGTTCACTTTCTTCCTTCCTGTCCTTGCAGCTCAATTCACTAGGATGACTACATACATTGCCCTTCTGGGGAACAGTAACCAAATTGGCTCCTACCTGACCTTGGAAGTAAACCACCTTTCATACCACAAAACCATTTCAAATGAATGATCCTAAAAATAATACATTTTGAAACAAGGGCATCTTCACCTTTCAATGCATAACTTTACATTAATTTAGGAATATGAACCTATAAAAAGAATTCAAACACAGTACCATCAATCTCGTGGATGGCTCTCTTTGCCGTGATCTGAACAATGACGACAAAGTACTTAGAAGGTCCCTCATTTCACAGGCTTTAAAATACACATCTACTTACCTTTCTAAAATCCATCCCGTCACAGTTAAAAATTAACCGGCATGGAAAATCATGAAGAAACGACACATACAACCCACACAATATTCCTCTCCTTTCAAAAGTGGTCACAGCTTCCACTGCAGTGCTACTTGCACTGAGGGAACCTTTGCCCCGGAGGGAATTTAGGCCAGCAGAGCCACTTCACAGAATGGGGAGGGAAGGGGTTGTCTTCACCACAGACTACAGACGATGAATACTAATGCGCAACTACAATGCCCCGGAAAACACCCATTGGAGAATGAATGACCTCATACCTAAGGTCGATAGCACTGAAAATGGAGAATCTTTCCTAACCTGTAAACCCTGCACTCAAATTCAACAACCATGTAAATTTGCATCCTGGCCCTGAAGGAATGACTCTCATACAATGGGTGGCCGGGAAAATGAAACTAAAAGAAGCAAAAACTGAAAAGAAAAAACTATTTTTGGCTCGCACACTTCTTTCTTTTCTCTCTCTATTTTACCTACTTCTAAGTCTGTGTACAGATATGATATTTTGACCAGGACTGCTTGATGGCATGTTTACATTGACAAGTACAAATAGGAACTTAAAGCACCACATATCTTTTTTTTAAGATGATTAGAAGCAAATTAAAAGGTTTCATGATGCATGGTAATTATGAAAAATATTCAGCCCTGGCTGGTGGCACAGTGGATAAGGTGCCGGCCTGCAAACCCAAAGGTCGCTGGTTTGATTCCCCAGGTAGGGCACATAACTAGGTTGTAAGGCAGGTGTCCAGCCAGATCTGTGGCTGCGGGCAGGTGAAGGGCAACCATACATTGATGTCTCTCTGTTTCTCTCCCTGCCTCTCTCCCTTCCTCTCTTTCTGGAAATAATAAATAAAATCTTAAAAACATATATTGACTGTTTTTGTGAACAGAATCTTACTTCATTATCAAATTACAAGAAACTACATCCAACAAAAAATAATATGAAATTCTTTTTCTAAAATTATTTTCTCTATCTTTACTTTTACTATTATTGTTATTAGGAAAGATTCCATTTATTATTTTTAGAGAGAGGGGAAGGGAGAGAGAAACATCAATGTATGGTTGCTTTTCATCTGCCTCCAGCTACAGACCAGGCTGGAGACCTGGCTGGGGACCCGGATGGAGACATGCCTGGAGACCTGGCTAGAGACCAGGCTTGCAACCTGCTTATCAGCCATGGCTGGGAATTGAACCAGAGACCTTTGAACGCCGACACCTTATCCACTGTGCCACCAGCCAGAGTTAAAGTCTTGCTTAGAAACATCAGACATAGCTGTCCAATTCCAAAATCTGTTTATATGTTTCATAGACTTTATCACCTATCATAAAATTTAGAAAAAACCTTTTTAACACCATTACACTATTCCCATAAATACCTTCACAGACTATTCCAACTCAAGAAAATGCAGGATGGAAGCAATCTCCTTAGAATGTCAAACTGTATGATCTCACAAAACAACAGCATGCAAGCCTGAGATGTATGTAGATACTCTGCACCTCCCTCCACAACCAGAAATGGAAACATCTGCCTCAAAACTGACATGGGTAATGGAGTCCTGGGCTCCTGTCCGCAGATGACTCTAATGGTGGGTGGGGAGCATTTGGTCATGATTGGGGAGGGGCTCACAAAGGCCCAAGCACGCCTTCCATACTCACCACCTGCCCCAGCCATGTTCCAATGAAAGAACATTCCTTCCTGTGCAATCTTGCCTCCCTACCTATTAATTCCACTATTAGACATTCTGAACCAGTACGTCGTAAACATGAGGTTTCTTTCCACCAATCCAGTAAGATCGCTTGCTTCTGGTACTTTTGCAAAATAAAACTAAGTGAAAGAATATCTTGCACCAAGGAGGCGTGCCTGGCCTCTCATGGTCACCAAAAAGTACTCAGAAATTACAATCCACTTTAAAAATTGACAAAAGCACACAAGGTGGATACTCTGACAACCGCAGCTTTGGCTTTTATGTTCCCTCACACACTTCCCGTGCACACCCGCAGGGTCCCTAAGATGGTCTCAAAGGCAACTGGTGATAAGTCCCAGGATTTGCCTGTTCTGCAAGGCACATCTGCATACCTTTCCAAATCCCATCCCAGAGGCAGTTCTGATTCATGGACTAGGAAAAGCAATAAAACTACAGCAGGCAGGAGGCAAAGTCCAGCTTTCAAACAGAACCAGCGCTTCGCCTTTGGTGGTTTCAGACCCAGAGCTGGTGTTTGCCCCCAGGGTGACCTGACCCAGGGACGGAGCCACTGTAGTGTCACAGGGTCACAGGGTCGCAGGGCCAGTGGGAGGGAGGGTTGTTTGCGCGCAGTGATGGATCTGGTGGAGGCTGACGGCCCACAATGCGCAGGTGGATGCGCGGGGGTGAAAGAAATAGGACAGGTCAGCGGGCCAGAGAAACCGGCACCCTGGCCTGGATCTCCAACGCTCCTCCGGGAAAGAAACAGCCTCTCACTGCGCCCCCGCGTCGGACGGACTGCGGGCCCTGACTTGACCCGCCCGCCCCCCTCCTGCTGAAGGCGGCTCCGCAGGGCGGGCGCCAGAGCGAGGAAGCCCTGGCGGTCTCTTCGGTGTCGTTCGACTTGTAAATTCAATTTTCCAGCGAGCCCCTGCGTGTTCGGCTACCCTGGCATTCTCCACACTGACACTTAGGGAGACACTCCCGCCCTTCTAGCAGTATCTTTGTTCACGGAACACACACACTCTTGCATTCCCCACCCCACGTTCTTTTTGCGATTCTGAATTATCCTTAGTTCCTCGGCCATTTGCAGCAAAACACACAGAAACCTGTGTTCCGCAGCAGCACCAGCACCGAACTCGCCCTCCTTCCACACGAAACCCGAAACCACCACCCTCTTCCTCGGCAACCGGCTCCTCTGCGGCTCGAGCCTCCCTGCCGCGCCCGGTCCGCCCGCCCGACAGGCGCCGCCGGACCCCCGGCGCCGTCTCCGCGGGCCACACGCCTCCCACCGCGACAAAAACCCCGAGGGCGGCGGAGAAGCGGCACCAGCGCCCCCTGGCGGAGTCGCGGCCGTGCTGCCCCCTCCAGGGCGGCCTTCGGGTCACCCGCCAGCTGCCCGCTCGGGGCCGCCCTATTGGGAACATTAAGGCTGAAATGGGACATGTAAGCAACGACTTCTAAGTTTCAGAAACTACGATTAGAAGGGGGAACAAACATAACTGAAAGGAAACCCCCTCCCTCCTGGACCACACTCGATCCCCTCCTGTTCTCACAAAACCCGGCCTGAGGCCCCTCCCCTGCGCCCGGGGCCCTAGGAAACACTGGAAAGGCGACCCCGTCACGGCCACCGCGCGCCCAACCTGGTGGGACATCTTCACCTTGCAGACACGTATGACACACAACGCCTGCAGCGTACACGTGACATGTGTCAAATGACAGCCACCGTCATGCCTTTATTGTTTAACCTCTGCGGGGAGAAGGAGCAATAAGTGTCACGTTCCTCGCGGACTGAGGTAGCTGTGACGGGCGCGGCCGATGCCGCAGGGTTTCCGGGACCCGCGTGGGACGTGGACGAACCTGACCGGGGCTGTGAAGCCCGTTCCGACATGGACCACGAGCACTGGTGTCAAGCCGGTTCCAGAGGCTGCAAAGCCCTTCAACGTGCACATTTTCAAACACGCAGCTACACGGAAATGGAGTCACAGATACTCCACTCTAATCCACCCCGTTCCCGCGGATCCTCCCAAACATGTTACCCCACAAACTACCACGAGAGGGCGGCGCATCCCCACACCCGGCAAAAACCTCGGGGTTTTCCGGGGAAGCCGCGCACCAGCCGGTGTCTGTTCTGCACGGCGAGCGCCGCGGGCCGTGACCACCGCTTGCCTCCGCTGCCCGCTGCCCCCGCCCGGCCGCCTTCCCATTCTATCTTCTAAAACCCTTCCTGTCCTTTCTGGAGAGGTCTCTCCAAGGTGCCCTTTGAACTCAGCGGTTCTTTTCACTTCTTCCCCATTTGCAGACTTTCCCACGGAACCAAATAGACGGAGGCCCGAGGGTGCGATGTCTGGTGACTCCGACGGGTGACGGGCAACCTCGGACACGCAGGCTGCGGCGGCTGCCGCCAGGTTGGCAAGGCCTCCCTCGCTCTTGCCTTATCCGGGCCGAAGATGACGCCTTTTCTGCCGACGGACTCGGGGCGCTTTCCCTCCAGCGCTGCTCTCCTCGATCTCGTGCCGCGCGAGCAGCACGAACACGTACAGATTAACAGACAGACTCCATTATGAAAATACATTCACCACACCTACTCCGGAATACAACATACTACTTTCGCACCAGCTAGATCGATTCCCCGCCCCCCGCCCCGGGAATTCTGTATGGATATAAACACTGGGTGTAAATGCCCTGGTTCTACTTTCAGACCCGACTCTGACGTTCGTAACGACCTGCGCTATTCCAATTTTGGACGCTAGATGGCAGCAGAGAATCGCACTGAATGACTTGCAGGTGTACCCACACTTCTCTATAAACCCTGTTCCCCTTACCTTTATTGCCTTCTGCATAAACGTTCGCATCTGGCTTTGATTTCAGTCGATCTAGAAATTGGTACCCAAAGGAAGCTAGATAATCTTTATAGGTAAGCCATTAACTGTGCTAAGTAATCCCCAAAATGTCTTGGTATTGCAGGTAAAAAGGCATTTCACTGGAATGATTTTTAAATTACAACATACCTTACTCTGCCTGGTGTGGCTCTGTGGGTCAAGCAGCAGCGTGCTGACCAAAGGGTCGCTGCTGCTTTGATTCCCAGTCAGGGCACATGCCTGCGTTGCCGGTAAGGTAGCCCTCCGCTGGGAAGACTCAGGAGGCAAACACACATTTATGTTTCTTTCTCCCTCCCTTCCCCTCTCTCTACAAAAATTTAATAAATTCAACCTGTACTATTACAGCTGCCAGGCCTGGCCTTGTGACACAGTGGATAAGGTACTGGCCTTGGAACCCAAAGGTCACTGGTTCAATTCCCAACCAGGGCACATAATGAGGCTGCAAGCCAGGTCTCCAGCCAGGTCCCCAGCTGGAGGCAGGTGAAAGGCAACCATACATAGATGTCTTTCTCCCTCTCTGCCTCTCTCCCTTCCCCTCTCTCTAAAAATCATTTAGAAAAAAAAATTTTTCAAAGAAAAAATGTTCCAATTTTGCACCCATCTTAAATATCTTTCGCTGTAAAATTCTGGGAAAGTAAGATATAATTAAGCACACGTTCACTTACAAATGTCTGAGTGAGTATACACTTCAAACTCAAGCAGTTTTAAGTCCATTTTATTTTTCTGTATAGTTTATGCCAATGGAACAAAACCATTTTCATTTCATAAAAACTGTTGGGTAACACACAGCATAATCTAAACTATAATCATGTAACCCTCAGGTATTTCTTTCTTTGATGTTCAGTGTATTGGGGTAAGGATGGGTAACAAAATTATACAGGTTTCTGGAGCAGTTTCATAACACATCATCTGTACACTGTAATATGTGATTGACACCCAGAGGAAAACATCCCTCCCTCACCAATTCTCCCCTGCTATGCGCACCTACACTCACACACACATACACATAAACCTTTTCTTGCATCACCCGGCCTGGTGTTTTGTCGGTAACAAGACATAAATATTCTGATTCCTTACCCTAAAGTGCCTCCTATTATACTGTGCACACCTACATGTGCAACTGCAGTGGTTCTCCTGCAGGCAACACCCAAACTTTGCATCTCTAAGACAGACCTAAGCCAGGCTCTGCCAGAGTCTGTTTTGTCACTGACAAAATTACTCATTTTGACATCTTTGAGATTTCGTTGCTTAATCACTCAGGCTTCCAAATAAACCGACCAAACCACATATAAGGATTTCAGCACATGGGCCAACAGGTCACACCCTCAAGTGTGTGTAATAAGACACACATGTAATGTATAGGAATAAATCCTTACATTTACATATCTCAGCATTTTCATACTTCTATGATTTTTCAGTGATTACACTTTTTTCTTTCAACAGATGATGATTTGGGCAACCATGACTGTAAGAGAACAACTCTGGGGGTAAGAACAAACTATTCCACATATTCAAACCTACGGTTTGGTGATGAGGGTGGGATGTGAGGCATCCCTGGTCTTCAGGGCAAACTAAAACTGGGGGACACAGCTATGGTGGCTGAGCGCAATGGGTGTCAGCTGAGATGTCTCCACTCCAGGGAGCTCCACATCGCCTCACTCCAGCCCTGGCTTCCACAAGCCTGGGTTCTCAAACACCCCTCATTCACAACACCCTATGGGCAGCTACCCATGACCACCTCCTGTTTCTGTTTCCCCCACTATCCTGTGATCCCTGAGCGTGCAAATGAATGTGACTTGGTCGACACTGTGTGACACAAGCTCCCTGGGATATAAGTATTAACTCACTCGTGATGGGGGATGCTGGCCATACCATGGCTGAGAGTGATGAGACATATGAAGAATGCAGTTCAGTAAATAAAAATGAGGCATTCAGAACCTTCAACTTTATTTTACTGGAAAAGAACTTTTTATTTTAACAGAACATTTTTTGCAAAACATAATAAATGCTTTTCAACCTCATAATACAATGCTCAGACTCCACCCACCTAACCTGCTAGACAAAAACATAGCCTCTTGGTAAAACCCCACAGGCCTGAAATGTCAGAGAAAATGCCCACACCAAGCTCACCAGGTTAACTAGGTGGGCGTCTGGCCTATCACAGCACAGGTGGGAGGGGGGCACCCAGCAATGGATAGTCTCTTGTCCCTAGAGGCCTTCCCACACACACCCTGCTCAAGAGCCAGATCCTACCATCTGCGCTGCATGATTGTTACACACCCACCTTCAACTTCTGATCTCATTTCTGTTTCTCAAATGCTTCCTCTGACACTGGGACCTGCAAACCAAACTACCCATCCAAATATGCAGTGAGACAAGGAGTCATGACACTTCTCAACAGAACACCCCACCACCACCACCGGATATGGAAAACCCGCTTTTTTTCCATTAGGTTAAAGGTCTGTAACTTGTGTTAAGGGGCTGAACATCCACAGCTGCCTTCCTGGGGCACTGGCCTGGCTCACACGGGTACCTCATCCCAGCCTGCCCCCTGAAAGTTCAAGAAGCAACTTGGCCCCCCAGAAGTCATCGCTGGAAGCCAGCCTGTCGGGCCACTGCACCTGCAAAGCCAGCACAGCATTACACATGCAGGAGCCCTCTGCCTGGCTCCATCTCCCCCCTTCCCCACAGGGCAGACCCCACAGCTCCCCTTCCGTTGACATCTGCCTCAAGGCCAACACACCACGCGTTGGTCTTTGGCCCCTGATCCAGGAGTTAGGAAGGAAACCTGTGTTACCTCCTAGGAAGCCTCACCTGGCTGGATGGCATGGGCTTGCTCGGCTCCACAGCAGGCATGGCGCCAGGGAAGGTGGAGGTGGCAGGAGACATTTCTGGGAGGCTGAAAAAAAGGAACATGTCAAAAGAGGTATTCTCTCCAGGGGAAACACGTCACACTGTTCACTCCCTGTGCCATGGGCCCTGAAGATCTGTGTGTCAGGAGCCCTTCCAGGTACCCGATGCTCAGAAACAGTTTCCGCTCTCAGGGCCCCCTGCTGTGCAGAGCATTGGAGGGGCCTGTGTGACACCCAAGCACAGGGCCGGGGCGGGTCACAGTGTGTCCGAGTTGGCTCACAGCCAAGAAACGTGAAGGAAGACAAAGTCGCATAGAAGAGACAGACAAGTTGTGTTAAGGAGGGGACCTTTGGGGCAAAACAGAGGGTCCACCAGGGAGAGCAAAGGGAGGTGACAGGTCCAGCTCCTGAGGAAACGTTTCTGCGAGTTTCTCCAAATTACAATCACGTACACACCCTGCAACCCAGCAACTCCACTCCTGGGTGTAGATGTGGGAACACAAGAAATATCTGGTCGTGCGTAAGACACGTCCTGGAATGGTTGCAACTGACCCGAACATGGGGCTCCCAAATGCCCGCCAGGTGGTGCTTCAAAAAACCCTGATCCACCCACCCACAGCTGAGATGGGACCCGGCCATGAAGACACGGGGCTGCTGATACCGGCAACAGCAGGGCAAACCCTGTGGCCAGACCAGGCGGAATAAGCCAGACCATACACAGTAGATGCTTTCATTTCTGTGAAATTCTAGACCATGTACCTGAAGATAGCAGGTCTTTGGTCCTGGGGGTGGAGGGGAGGGAGGTGGGGAACCACCCTGCAAGGCTCACAGCCTCAGCACATTATGGCTCTGTGGGGGATCGTAAGTCTCATTCAGAAAACCTTCAATTTGTATCATCTACATGTTGGTGTTGTGATTGCCAGTCACCCCCAGGGAAGCTGTTTTTAAAGTAGGAATCAATGGCTATCGCTTCAGATTTCAGATGGGCTGTGGTTGGAATCCAAGCCTGAGACCCAAGGATGCCCTGGGGTGGCATCTGCCCCTGGTGACAACTGGTCACAGCAGAAAAGTGAGTCCATATGCAGACTCTACATTTTCCAAATGACTGCTTCGCAGGGACCAGAACCTAGAACTTGAGAGACTGTCCCCCTTCTCTCATGTACCTCAGCCCCCACTGCAGACCTGGCCTACAGCTGACATAGTAAGGAGGCCCCAACCCTGGAGGCCTGCTCTTAGGCTCACTCTCGGATTCCCCCTCCAGCAAAGGACCCCTTAAAAATCCTCTGTCCATGCTGTCTGTGGTCCCAGCCCCACAGCCACAGTGCACAGCACCTAAGCTGCCATGGTCCCCAAGCCCCTTGGAAACTACCATTCGGACGTAAACCCAGGATCTTTATCCTGATCAGAAACTCTGACAGCCTGTATCTTATACAACACCAAGATTCCAGGAAGACGGTGCTGGAGTCCAGGGACATCTCAGGGGAGAGGACTGAGCACCATCCCCAAGACAGAGATGTCCACATCTGCTCCCAGGTTTCCAGATGTTCTTTTTGGCAGATTTGGGCTGGGATCTATTATAGCTCCCAGGAATCTGGGAGCAAAGGACTTCATCAGCACTGCCTCAGGTGGGAGGGGGGTGTCTGCAGGCTCACCTCTGGGGAAGGATGAACTCCTGAGCCTGTAGTGGGGGCTCTGTCACCAGGAAGCTGCCCCACTGCATTTCTGCCTGGCCGCTGCCTGTGCCCGGACCCTCCTCCAGGTATATACTCTGCGGGTCTCTGCTGGGCCCTTCAGTGATTCCTGCACAGGAGCAAAGTCCACAATCTGACATCAGGAGGTGAGAGTCAGGATTACCTGCAGCACTACTGGTACCCATAGCACAGGAGCCATAAGCCACAGCTATCACCACCAAACTGAACAATCAGCCTCCAATTCTGCCAGAGCATGTGAAGAAAGGACACAGCCTGACACTTCCGTGTCATTTTCACCTTTTACCTTAGGTTTCACCAACGTTTCACTGAGGTAAAAGGTGCCACCTCCTCACCTTGCTGCTCCCTTCTCTTCTTAAATTGTTTCACAGGAATATCTCTGAATATCCCTTAGTCTTAAACACAAGCACCTGAGACTACACACACTTTGGACTAAAATAAGCTGGCAAGGAAGGTCCGTTTCTGCTCTGTCAGCCACCCAGCTGGTGACACAAGACCAAGTGACCCTGACATCAGGCAAACGGCCCCAGCTGCATTCAACAGAAAAGTTATAGACATTCTCACACACCTCTATCCTCAGAGAGACCCTAACACTTGTAGTCTCTGGAGAAGAAACTCATGGGCCCTGTGGAGAACACTCACCTGCGGGGCTGGACTCAGTCACAGACGCATCTGCAGGGTGCATCATGCAGTCCAGCCTGGGACTGTGCACCAGCTGTCCAGTCTGAAAGGAAACGTCCCTGGGGGATGCCAATGCCAGTGACGTCAGCCATGAATTGGGGGCCGCTGAAGAGGGGTCCGGCATGTGACTGCAGGCAGCCAGCACCCAGAGGCCAGGATCATGGCGGGAGGGAGAGAGAGTGTCAGGATCATGGCCTAGCACATGTCACCACCTGGCACAGACCTGGGAAATGCCACTAACAATGTCTCTTGTTGGACGGAGGCTCCCTGGGCCAGGGCTGTCCCTGATGGTGTGGGGCCCACCGCTCCCTAATCCCACCACCTTCCCTGTCCTCTATGTGTCTGCAAACCTTCCAGAGGTACTTGGGAAATAGAATTCTTGGAAACCTAAGATACATTACCAGTTCCTTTCCAAATACATTTAATAAATAATTATTCCACAGTACTAAATGATACAAATGACCAGCAAGACCATAACAGTTGGTTCAACACATGATGACTGATCTTAAGGGAATACTAGGCAGCAGCTGGTATCTATGTAAACAATCAATGTGCCACAAATGCTCACAGTGACTCACATGATGCTCTTTGGCTTTTGCCCACACCCCCCAGCCCAATACTCTCTGTAACAATCCACAATTCCCCACCTCACAGCTAACAAAAGTGAGACAGGTTACAGGCACCTGCTGTGAGTGGTGCAGGTCTGTGTCAGGTGCCAGGCACTTACTGTTGCTGGTACGTGGTAGGCACTAAGCACTGCTGGCTATTACCTACTCCATTAAAGAGAAGCATTCGAAATACCAGAAATAAACAAACCACTACAGCTGAGTTTGTGTTTACACAGTGTATTTTTTTCTTTGTGTCTGTTTTCCCCCACGTCCAGATACACATTAACTGTAGGCGAGAGTCAGTGTCCTGGGAACAAGTGCAGGGTCCCTGACATGGGTTCTGCGCCAGGGGCTCCTACGCCCCAGGGGTCGCTGCTGTCACTGGCCTGGTCCCGCGCCCACTCCTGCCTGGCTCTCCTACTGAGGGCAGGGCAGCTGAATAGGGAGAAACTCCCCAGCCTGAGGGAAGACAGTACCTGGGAGTCAGTGGCTTTGGCACTGTGCCGTCTCCAGAAAAGCCACAGGCCAGGGCCGGAGGCTGCCACGGCCCTTGGGAGGCCACGAGGGATGGTGCGTCTTCCTCGCCTCCTGCCAAAAGGGAGCGGAGGTTACATGCAGCTCAGGGTCCAGCCTCCTCCCCAGCAGGTGCACGGCAGCCCCAATGCTGGACGAGGGGGTCACCCCTGAGTCACCCCAGTGTTCTCCGTCTTCTGACTCATCCGGGTCTGAATGGCGACCCGTAATGAAGACCCTCCGCACCCTGCGGCGGGGCTCACTTCCAGGAAGCGCCTGAGTCTGGCAGAGACAGCAGCACCGCCGACCTCGGCCTCGGTGGCTCCCGCCTGACGGCGAGGTCCCGACCCTGCAGACGCCCAGCGCCACCCCGCGAGCCCCGCGGCCCCACCCAGCCCGGCGGGGGCAGCAACCAGGGCCTGGGCCGCCCAGCCACTCACCTGCCCGCGGGGGCGGCTGCGCCCAGCCAGGCCCGCAGGGCGACGGCTGCCGGGGGTCCGCCGCGCGCTCCTGCCCGGCCCGCTGGCGCCGCCGGAAGTTGGCGAACCAGTTGTAGACCTGCTCCGCGCTCAGCCCGGTCTCCGCCGCCAGGACCTCCTGCCGAAACGCGGAGCTGCAGCCCTGCTTCCCGCTCCCCGAGGCGCGGCCTGGCTCCCTCCTCCCTCGAGCCACCACCCGCTGGCCACTCGGGCGACCGGACCGGGGAAGGGCGCGCAGACGCGTCCTGAACCAGCCCCGGCCCGGGACGCACGTGGCCGGACCTGCCCGGCTTCCTCCGCTGCGGGCGGCAAACTCCCCGCCAAAGTAGGTGGGGCAACCACTTCATAGCCCTTCCGATTGGACGGGGGACGTCACAGGGGGCGGGGATATCGCGGAGCCGCCTGCCGATTGGATGTGGGAGGGGCGGACCAGCCGCCTAGGAGCCCCGACGCCCGAAGGCTGAGCGCTGTGGGCCCCGCGAGCCCCGAGGAGCTCGCACCCGGGCCCCCGGAGGGACCTGCGCTCACAGCCCTGCCAACGGGCCAGGAGGCAGGGTGGGTGCCGCGAGCAGGTCCCCTTGTTGGACAAGTCCCGGAAGTGACGGCGCCCTCTCGCGGGCGCCCAGCAGTCCTCCGCCGAAGCCACGCGGAACCTCACGGGGCAAACAAGCTTCCCCGCGTGGGCAGGGCCTCCAGGGGCAGCGGGCCCTGACCTCTCGTCCCCAGGGGAGCTCAGGGACTCGGGGCGACCGCCGCGTCCTGCCAGGCCGGGCCCAGGGCGAGTGGGCCGCGTCGGCGCCCGTCCCACGAGCGCACCCAGCCGCCAGGGCGAGGGCTCTTACCCGCGCACCCTTGCAGGGGTTGCTGCTCACACGGCGGGCGAAGTCCTGCAACTTCAGGCGAATCTCTTTGGGGAAGTTCCTGCTCCTCAGGCCCTCGGGGCAGAGGGAGGGGGGTGGCGGGTTCCTGGGAGGGACATGAGCAGGGGTTCGGGTCACCCCTTCGGGTCCACCTCTCGTCCTCCGGGCACTACGCTCCCTTGCGCTTCCCCTCCTCCCACTGGCCAGCAATCGGCCATGCCCCTCCGCAGGTCCATAGTAACATCTAAACCAACAGCAATTGCTACACAGAACTTGGTTTTCAAAACCCAATTGAACGACCATGTATGTCAAAAAGACATCCGTCTCACTCATCCCAAAGCCCAAAAGCAGCTCCATCTCCTGCTCTCCAAATCTTTTCCCCGGCCCCATCCTGTGCATCTTGGTGGGAAACCACCCTATTCCAGCCACTCAAGCCAAGAACACTGGAGTCCAGCTTAATTCTTCCTTTGCCTCCTCCGATACCTCCAAGCCATCAGCACATCCTCTGCAATCTATCTTCCTACAACCTTGTGTCCCTCCACTTTCAGGAAATCCAAGAACCTCCTGCCTCTGCTCCTGAACTTACCTTCTGCTGAAACACCAATGTCGCCCCTCCTTACGGCCCTGAGATCCACTTGCTCAGGTCTCTCCTCCCAGGATTGGACAGGGCTGCACTGAAGCTAAGAACAATGTCTCACGGTTCTCTTCTGAAACCCTGGCCAACCATGCCTGGCTCAGATTTAGGGAATGTACTTGTTTCCTTGACTACTGGGCATCGTCCACGCCCAAGGACAGCTCCAGGAAAGCAAAGCCAAGTCTCTATCCTCTGCACCCTCGATGACGCCAACAGTTAGGGCCATCCTAGCAGACACCGTCCACTGATCCAAAAATGTTTCTCCTTTGCCAAACTGCACTCTGGCAGGCCATCTGCATCTATATAAAGGGACATGACTGCATCCTTGAAGACCCTAAGCTCAATACTCTTGAATTTGAGCACATATCTCACTCTCTTTCGTGGGAACCATGAAAAAAAATAAAGGAATCCATCTCTTCTGCCATCTGAGCCCCATAGCTCTGAAGGTCTGGAACTTGGGATGCCAGGTGGCCAGGGGTACTGAACACTGGCAGGGGCCACCCAAAATCAAGAACAAAGGACCCATGGTCATACTCTCTGGACTGCAATCCTGCCTTTGCCTGTCTGGTGTGTGACCTAAGCAGGTGACTAACTTTTCTGTGCCTTGTTTCCTCATCCATGAATGGTGACGACAGTAACAAGAACTGGTAGTTGTAATGTTTCCTTATTGCTCATCACAGACATGGTAGTAATGATTACATATAACACTTACTTAATATCTACTGTGCCATGCAACCTTCTAAGCACTATACACAGTACTCTCTTTTACTCTCTTTATTTACTTATTAAAAATATTTAAACTGAATGGAGGAGGAAAAAGCTTTTTTTTCCACAAGGCCAGTTTTGATGCAATTGAGACATTATAAAACCCTACTCTTGCTGATGATCATCCTCAAAATCTAATCTGATTTTAAGGATGACCCTTTGTTTGAGATTCGTATGTTCTGACAACCAACTCCCCTTCCCACCTCCAAAATAAAATGTTTGGAGTTTGATATTTTAAAAAAACTTTTTTTTTTAATTTATTGTTTTTAGAGAGAAGGACAGGGAGGGAGGAAGAAAGGGAGAAAAACATCCATGTATGGTTGCCTTTCACCTGCCTCCAGCTGGGAACCTGGATGGAGACCTGGCTTGCAACTTGGTTATGTGCCCTGGCTGGGAATCACAGAGCAACCTTTGGGTTCACAGGCCAGTGCCAAAGCACGGGGCCACACCAACCAGAATTTGACTCTCTTTAAAAGGTCCTGCAGCTCTGAGGCACATGTGCTGGGCTACTCCTAGGAGACGCGAGAAGGCAGTGAAGCCACATTCCCTGCCTGTGCCTGCTGGTACTCCCTGTGGACAGTGGCTCTTGATTCAGCTGGAATTCTCCACCTGGGCTCTGGGAACCACTCCTCTCTCCTGCTAGCAAACGTGTGAATGCACCCCTGTGCCAGCTATGTCAGCCATGTTGGCTTATGACGACCCAATTACCTTTTCATCAGCTGATTATCTGACTTTTCCTGCCCTTATCATCCTGCTTCTTTCAACTAAGCCCTTCTATGGTTTTGGGTGGAACATCCCTCCGGAGCCCTGGGGAATAAGCACAAATGAGGCCCAGTGGCTTACCTCTTCCTGCAGCGGAACTTTTGCACGGGGGTCAGTGTGTCCACACCCAGCCGCTTCATGTCCAGATGGTAGTGAATGTCATTCCAAAGCTGCACCAGCTGCTGGCTGCCTCCTGGCACGTGGCACCCCTGCCAAGAAGAACCACCTGAGACCTGGCCACCCTCAAACACCCTGGAGCACTCCCGTCCGACCTAACCCAACTCCTGGGAAGATCTGCTCGTTGATGTGCCGATAGGTAACGGCTGACCAGATGGCCAATGCTCTGATCTCTGCTAGGAGCAGTGCTGTGTCACTGGTATCAGTTGTCCACCCAGTCACATCAACATCTCAAACCTCCAAAAATTACTAATGTGGGCACACCTCTCACTCACTCCTTACAGGTGAGACAAAGAGCAAGCAGATGCCTGGTGGAAGGCTACTCGAGAGGAAGACCTGTGCTAGGACCACACTGTCAGATTTCAGATTCTGAAGGTTGATGCACAGTGTGTGTGGATCGTCTTTTCCCAGACCACCAGGCCTTTTAGAACTAAGTACAGTGAGACCGGACCATCCTGAGTCCTCTATAGCACGTCTCCCTGGTCTCTTGTTGACTTCTAGGTATTCCATCTTCTTCAGGATGCTAGTGGCTGATGCTCCTCTCTCTGCACTGACCCCCACTCCAGAAGAGTCCTACCTCCAACAGTCCACAGGCGGCATGGTGCTCCTCTTGCTGTACCAGCATCCGGGCACAAAACAGGGCCACATCCTCGTTGTCTAGCAGGTATGGGCAGAAATGGCTTTCCAACACAGCTGTGACCAAGGCCTGCACCTGTGCAGGGTCATCCTGGAGGTCCCGGCACAGCCTGACAGCAAGGGTCACCACCTCTTCCAGGTGTGGGCTGGTGCCACCACTCCCCCTCAGCATGTTCAAGAAACTCTGCATCCTGTGTTTGGTTGTGCCCTTCTGTAGATTAGATGACAGTAACAATAATGCCAGTACTGAGTACAGGTTGATCGTTCCTCAATCCTCACACCAACTCTGAGAGCCCCTCCTGCCACAGGCACTTCTAAGGGGGCAATAATTAGAGCTCCCCTGAGAAAGGGTAGAAGGGAACAGAGGCCTGTGGCATGGTCCCCTGCCTGTTCACCCCTCCAGAATCAGGCGCTGTCACTCATTCCTCCGCACCTGCCCTCCGACCATCTTGTTTCCACCCGTCCTTATACACATCGTAACGATGTTTTGTTTCACTCCTCCTGCGGACTCATTGAGGCAGGGACCTTGTGTGTGGGGGTCATAATATTGCCTCAGCCTCTGCCACATGCATACCAAGGCCTCTACCAGCTGTTTTAGGTGCACTGGCCCCGTGAGTTAAAAAGGGGACATTTATGACCCTGCAAAGACAAGCCATGGGGCCTGCAGGAGCCTGCCAAGTCCCATCTGGTTTTAACTATTTTCAGTTTGAAGTAAACTCAAACTTAACATTTGAAAAGCAAAAAGATTTAAAAGGTTGCCCTATTCACACTAATTTAAAAAATAAAAATGACACATTGGAATACAACCTTTCCTGGACCTCCAGGTACACTAATGTTGGAACTACAGGCTCCTCCCCTTCACAGCTGCATTCAGTGGCGGCACTAAGTGAGGAGAAGGGGCTCAGACCTGAGGTCACTTGACCTCAGAAGGCTGGCTTCAGTGACCAAGAAAAGAGAAAAAGATCCATTATACCCCAAACCCCACTCTGCCCCCACCGACACACATGTAAGCTACAGCAAATGGATTTGAAGGCTTTGTGAGGTTTCCTTTGTCGTACAAATCTATGCATACGGACACCTATGTTTTACAGCACCGATTGCTTATCCAGCTAATAGCAGAGACATTTCCTGACATATAGGCATGGTCCTGCAGGGTACCCCATAAAAGGAGGGTCTACAACTTCAAATTCCAGTGACTTTTTAGGCAACTTCCTAGGGACTGATCAGATTCCTGGGGCCCAAGTGAAAATACAGTGTGGTTGGACATAGAGCAGATGCTGCCAAATGTTCCAATCACATTGTGAATTATCTGCTCAGGTTGTGAAGAATCTACTTACTCAGGACCTGTTCCCAGGTCTCTGACCCCACCCACCACCTGGCCTCCCACCTCCACGTCCACCCGGGGATGGGCTCTCACCTACGCCACCGCTTGACTTCGGCCTGACTTGGCCCGCGATTCTCCCCGTCCTGATGGGTAGGAGGCCCGGACCCCGCACCCTGACGGAGCCGTGGCTCCAGGGGTTCGACAGGGACAGGAAGGGGCAAGGTAGGCTCAGGACCCGGGCTTCTTCCTGCACAGACCCACGGGGCTCCAGGAGAGGCAGGAAGGACGCAAAGGGTCAGATGCCTGCGGACTGGACCGGACACTGAGGGGACCCGGCCCTGGGTGGGGATGGAAGTGATGCGAGGAGCGGAGGTGGCTCTGCCCACCTCACCCCGACTCCCCTCTGGCTGTGGCCACATACCTTTCACCGCGCGCTGTGCACCGTGGAGGCCAAGAATTGCTGCCTGGCCGGATCCAGCTCAGGGAAGCGGGTACCCCCCACACCCCACTTCCGCGCTCGCCTGGCGCACACCTGCTCCACTCGCACCTCCCGGGAGGCGCCGCCGTGGCGGCCGCAGCGCTGAAGGTGCCGTCGCTACAAAGTATCGAGGCTGCAGCCAATCCAGACGAGGGCCCCGCCCGACGCCCTGGGTGCCGGGGATCCGTGCTGTCCAGGGGGCACCAAGAGGTTCTGGCGTGTGAAGGCGCCATCAAGACTGCCCCTGCGGGTCCTCTGTCCGCCCCGAGGCGGTGACCCTGCCTGACCCCAGGCCAACAGCCGAAGTGGACCGAGGAGCCACGCCCTCGGCCCCTGGCTCCACAGGACAACCGTGCCTTCCACACCCAGGACCCAAGGACAAAGGGTGGGTGCACAAACCCAAGCGGGACTCGCAGTTCTGCAGGGGACTGTACTGAGCCGGGCCACGGGGCACACCGCGGCCAGCCACCAGCGACCCAAGCCCCACTGCGCTTTGGGTGCACCTTCACGAGCAAGGAGGGTGGGGGTCCCGGTGGGTTCTTGTATTCTTGGCACATCTTTGTCACATGCATGTATTGTGAACATGCATGCCCAATACTTACACTTTTATATTCTTGGCGATGTTTTCAAGTGAACTTTTTTTTTTTTTTTAACTTATTGTTTTTAGAGAAGGACAGGGAGGGAGTAAGAAAGGGAGAGAGACATCCATGTATGGCTGCCTTTCACCTGCCTCCAGCTATGGACCTGGCTGGAGACCTGACTTGCAACCTGGTTATGTGCCCTGGCTGGGAATCGAACTACCGACCTTTGGGGTTGCAGGCCCTTATCAATCCACTAAGCCACACTAGCCAGGGCTAAAGTTTTTACTTTTAAAAGAGGTTCAAGCCCTGGTGGGTGGCACAGTGGGTAAGGCACTGCGACCACAAAGGTGGCTGGTTCTATTCCCCAGTCATGGCACGTAACTGGGTTGCAAGCCAGGTCTGTAACTGGAGGCGGGTGAAATGCAACCATACTTAAATGTCTCTCTCCACACCTCTCTAAAAATAATGAAATCTCTCTCTTTTTTAAAAAATAATTTATTATATTTTTTTTAGAGAGAGAGAAAGGGAGAGAGGGAGACATCAATGCACAGTTCTCTTTCACCTGCCTCCAGCTATGGAGTTAGCTGGAGACCTGGCTTACAACCTGGTTTTGTGCCCTGGCTGGGAATCAAACCAGCAACCTTTGGGTTCACAGGTCAGCAGCACCTTATCCACTGTGCCACCAGCCAGGGCTAATAAAATCTTTTTTAAATGAAATAAAGGAGGCCCAATTACCAATTTTTATTTTGATTCATATTTTCTTTGTGCTATAAGAATTATTTCCCTAGAACAGAGCAATAAAAATTTCTTCTACATCTCTAAATGTTTTACTTTAGCAATTACGTTTGTGATAAATTTTGAATTATTTCATGTAACGTCAAGTAAAAGCCCTTTCCTAACCAAGACAAATACTCAATTTTTACACCATAATTGCTTTAACACACTATCTTTTTCGGTTAGAATTTTTTTTGGTACCTGTATCAAATAGTATTTTCAATATACGTGTTGGTCCATTTCTAGATTTTTTTTTCAAATATTCTATTATTTTTAGAGAGAGGGGAAGGGAGAAAGGCAGAGATGGAGAGAGACATCAATGTATGGCTGCCTTTCATCTGCCTCCAGCTGGAGACCTGGCTTTCAACCTTCTTATGTGTCCTGGCTGGGAATCGAACCAGCAACCTTTGGATTTACAGGCCGGCACCTTATCCACTGTGCCACCTGCCAGGGCCGAGACTGTTTTTTGTTTGTTTGTTTATGTAATTTTACTGTTGTTGTATTATATCCATCCCCTTTTGGCCTAGACTGTTTTATTAATCTGTATCTATCCTTATGCCGGTATTTCCTTTGTGTGGTTCAACAGCAAACTTTGAAATTAGGCAGTGTAAGCCCTCCAGCCTACTTTTATTATTTAATGCTATATCCTAGGTCATTTACATTTCCATGTAATTTATTTAAAATATTTTATTCTTAATTTCAGAGAGAAGGGCAGGGAAAAAGGAAGAAAGGAAGAGAAACATCAATGTATGGTTGCCTTTCACCTGCCTCCAGCCAAGGACGTGGCTGGAGACCTGGCTTGCAACTTGGATATGTGCCCTGACTGGGAATCAAACCAACAACCTTTGGGTTCACAGGCTGCATCCTATCCACTGAGCCACCAGCCAGGGCTTCCATATAATTTTTTGAATTGCAAGTTACATTCCACATAAGTTCCTCTGAACCAAAAAATTTTGGGGGGGACAAGTACCATCTTAATAATATTTACTCTTCAAGTTCTTTTTTAAATATTTACTTATTTAAGATTTTATTTATCCAAAATAAAAATTTTTATTTATCATTTCCAGAAAGAGGGGAAGGGAGAGAGGCAGAGAGGGACAGAAACATCAATGTATGGTTGCCTTTCACCTCCAGCTATAGACCTGGCTGGAGACCTGCCTTGCAACCTGGTTATGTGCCCTGGCTGGGGAATTGAACCAGCGATCTTTGTGTCCACAGGCCGGCACCTTATCCGTGCTACCAGCCAGGGCTGCTCTTCCAATTCTTGACTGTTTTACTCTTTATCCACTACTATGTATGCTTTATTATGTGTTCTTGAATTTCAGCAATGTTTTATACTTTTTACTTTAAAGTTAATCTCTTTTCATTACTTCTCTAACTCACATCGAAAATGAGATTGTTTTCCTGACTTCAAATTGTTCAGATAGTACAGAGAAATACAATCAATTTCTACATGTACATCTTTTATCCTGTGACCCTGCCCAATCCCTTACAGTTCTAGCTTATTTGTAGATAATAGAACATTCTGTCACTGACTAGGTTGTATTCCTGATGATCAAAATAATATGTATTCTTTGAGGAGACTTGGAAAAGAACAGAAAAATAACACAAAACAAACCAAAAAAGGAAATGCTGAATCTCCTAATAGGTAGATTAATTGCTTTAAATCTTCTAACAAAGTTACTTAGAATTTTGAGAGTTTCCTTAATTTTTTCCCAGTCATTTTATTTCAGCTTATTCCATATTGACAATTAGTTATCATGATTCTTCACAACACATGACAGCAGGAACATTTTTCCTATTACCAAACTTTTCCTTTAATTTTAGTGTACACATATTACATAGGTACACTATAATCATTTTCCTTTTACACATTGTCAATTTGCAAAAATTGAAATGTTACAAGTACTGTTTCAGTGATCACCCATACACATCTCTTCCCATATTTCAACACATATACTATTTTCTTAGTGCCAGGCACTATTTTAAGTACATTTTACACATTATCACATGAATCCACATAACTCTCTTGAGGTAGATTCTAGTAGTACCTCCATTATACAGTTGAGAGAAACTGAGCCATGAACCATAGGTTATCAGAAAGCTCACAGTTCTTGGTTATAGGACTACTCCTGCTTTCCCACTGCTTACAATTAAAACAGTTTCTGATAGGAGTATTTTACACATGTCAATGGTAAATATGCACTGAGGAGAGCAGCAATCATTGAGTGGCCAGCGATCTAGCTCTGGGTCCACCTACACTCAAAATGTGAGCCCTGAGGAAACTCTGTGTCTCTGCTATACAAGGAAGAATATGAATTAAAGTTTCATGTTCCTTGTAGTTCTGAAGTCTCTTGATTCTAACACTCATTTCTAGATTTTTCTCCTGGGAAAGATAAACATTTTGTTTGGTCTCAATTCTATTTATCATTCAACAACCAATCATTGAGCACTAAAAACACTTGTTTGTTAGAAAATGGCAAATAATGGACCATCACTACACACAGGAGAACCATTTAAACAATAAAACAGAACTAAGATACATTGACTTCACAAATATTCTGAAGATTAGAACACTCTCACAAGAAGACAATAACCGTTGTAGTAACAAAGTTATTGTATATAAAATGTTAAAATTGGTTACTTGCCCCTCAGAAATGAATTCATACTGACCTCAAGGGGTCAGTGATATCCTCAGATTTCTAAGTTCTGATGTATCTAAAAGGGAAAAATATGTAGGACTGAATCAGACTTGAGAACTCAAGGAGTACTTTTTAAAAAGATTTTATTTGTTATTTTTAGAGAAAAGGGAAGGGAGAGAGGCAGAGAGAGAGAGACATTAATATATGGTTACCTTTCACCTGTCTCCAGCCCAAGGAGTTCTGATCAGCACTCAGGAAGCTTTCAATGATATACTAGGGTAAAGCAGTAACTATTAATAATCACAGTTAATAACTATAAAGCACTTAATGTACCAGGAAATATTCTAAACTATTTATCTGTTTATTCATTTCATTCTCACAATTCTACTAAGTACACAATGTTACCCTTATTTTACAGAGGTTAAATACAAGTTAGGCACAGAGGAGCTAGGTATCATGCCAAAGTTCACCCAGCAACTTTAGGGCAGAGGGGGAATTTGACCTTATTTTTAGTATAAGCTTAATGCTCTTAACCACCAAGTTATCTTATCTTCTTCCCCTCACCTGAGGACATGCTTATTTATTTTACACAGAGAGAAGGGTTGGGAACTGACTGAGAAAGAAAGGCATAGAAACATCAATATGAGAGGGAAACATTGACTGGTTGCCTCTCATAAGCACTGCAACCAGGGATCAAACTTGTGACTTTTTGCTTTGCTGGGTGATGACCAACCAACTGAACCACATCATCTAGGGTCCAAGTCTTCTCTATTACAACTTTGGAAGGAGGGTGCCTTTAAAAAGTGCTGTGTTTAAAAAAGTATTGAGCATAATTACTCCATACATTTCCCAGGTACCTACTCCCACTCAAATGGAGACCCTCCCTAACTGTGTTCATAGTACCCAAAGAAAGTTTTTCTAGGTCCCAATGTCCACACAGTCACTGTTTTCAAAGGAAAAAGATACTTTAGCACCCTGTTCAAAGGGCACAACTCTATGATCCAAAGTAACATACTTAATAGACAAGTTAGCCATTTGGTGCTTCTCAAGCTCCCTCCATGATAGAATACACAAACTAGGTATTTGTATTTTATTATTTAAAAAACATTCTAAAATGTTTTACAGTAACACTGTATAACTTTAAAACGCACTCATTATCCCATTACCTAACATACCAATTTTACTCATTTATCCATATATATACTATTTCAATTCTTGCCCATATGCACATATATTTCATTACGGGTAATACTACTACTACTATTACTACTACTAGTAGTTCATATATTGTTTTCCATTATAAGCATTTTATTTTCCCTGGTTAACCAAAATGTAGTTATACCAGACACATCACGTACACTACACAACATAAAGTATCCAAGAAGAGAGTAAAAATGCAGTATTTTCCGGAATATTATTTACCATCTTTTGTTAAAATAACTGTCAATTTTCTATTCTTCACAGCAACTACTCTCATTTCTTCCCTTGCCTGAGGACATTTATTTTTAAAAAGTTACTTTCAAAGAGAGGGAAAGGGAGAAAAAGCAGCAGAGAAACATGGCTGTGCACAATGGAAACACTGCTCTTGCACACCCTCAACTGGAGACCTGACCCACAATCATATTACGTTCCCTGACTAGGAATCTAACTGGTGACCTTTAAATTTACAGGCCGGCATTCCTTCCAATAAACACCACCAGCCAGGGCTCATTTTTCTTTTTGAACCTGCAGTTCTCCTTATTTATTTTGTTCTATTAAGTAGGTAAAAATGTGGGATCATCTCTCAAAAACTCACCTACTTAATGGCTATTTCCCAGATTTGACCAAAGCTTCGTTGGCAAGGATCCCAGGCAAATTAATTACGTTGAAGTTTGAGGAAAGAAGAACATGTAACATATTTGTGCCCAAAACTAAAATACGTAGGGAGCAGTCACCCCCACCCCCACCCCAACAAATTGTCTAGCACCAAAAAAAGAGTAGCAACATGACTGGAGAATTTTCCACATGCATTACATATGTATAGCTCTTCTCCAATACTTCTCCAAATCTAAGTAAAGTAACTCTTCTTTATTAATAATTTACCCTATTTGTTATTTTAATAACTCTTCTGTCTAATATGATTTGTCTGATACCTAATAAGCTTACGGCTGTCGATAAGTGCTGTCCCACACTGATTACATGTTAAGAACTGCTCTCCAGTATGCGCAATTTGATGGACTATACCTGGAGAATTGTGGGTGAAGAGGATTCCACACTGGTTACATTTATATGTCTCTTCTCCAAGATGGATCCTTTGATGCTTAATAAGATCATTCTTACGAATAAAGGCTTTACCACACTGACAACATTCATACGGTTTCTCTCCGGTATGAATTCTCTGATGCACAATGAGGGCTGAACTTTGGCTGAAGGATTTTCCACAATCATGGCACTCGTATGGTTTCTCTCCCGTATGCGTTCTCTGGTGTGAGAAAAGGTGAGAACTTCGACTGAAGCATTTTCCACAATCTTTACACTCAAAGGGTTTCAGTCCAGTATGAGTTCTATGATGCACAACAAGGTGAGATCTCTGGCTGTAAGACTTCCCACATTCATTACATGCATAGGGTCGCACACGAACATGAGTTCTCTGATGAAGAATGAGATGTGTACTTTGTCTGAAAGATTTCCCACATTCAGAACACTCATAAGGTTTCTCTCCAGTATGAGTTCTCTGGTGCCTAATAAGCCTGGAACTATGAACAAAAGATTTCCCACACTGATTGCATGTGTACAGTTTGTCTCCTGTGTGAGTTCTTTGATGGGTAACAAGGTGAGAAAACCAGCTGAATGATTTTCCACATTCTTTACATTCATAGGGTTCCTCACCAGTGTGAGTCTTCTGATGTCCAATAAGGTGAGAACTCCGGCTGAAAGATTTTCCACATTCTTTACATTCGTAGGGTTTTTCTCCTGTATGAATAAGCCGGTGCCTAGTAAGATTAGAACGCCAGCTGAAAAGCTTTCCGCATTCCTTGCATTCATAGGGTTTCTCCCTATGTACACCCTTCAATATAGCATGAGTTGTGCCATGACTATGAGAGTGATCATTATTGGAGCATTTGTATGATTTATCTCCTGTCTGAGTTCTTGCAAAATGAATAAAGTGAATGTTCTGACAGTAAGCTTGGACACGTTCACTACCGTTAGTTACACAGCTTTCTTGGTGACCACTAAAAACTAGTTCATCTTTTAAACTGTTAGTATGTGAATCATGTTTATGGAAATACTCTCTCAATACAAGTTGAGCAGGAAGGAGACAATTTCCCCCAAATTTACCATTGTCAAGGACCCTCTCTGGATTAAGGACTTTCTTTTGGGTGCATGTCACTTTCCTCAGATTTCTCTCCTGGTTTTCGTGATACTTCTTCAACTGGTCTTCACATTTCCAGATTTCTTCTAATGACAGATACCAGATATCACTCTTTGTCTTTCCTTCCATTTTAATGTCATAGGGCTGTTTGGTTTTATAATTGCTCTGATTGGAACTTGACTTAATTTCAAATGCAGTACCCCAATCTGAAAGAAATGAAAAAGCTCTGCATAAATATTAACGTTAGAATGGGGAGGTGTATGTGGAGAACATGTATGTGGGTGAACAGGATTTACATAAGAACCTAAGTGTCTACTGTTGCTAGGTATGCCCCCTGACATGCCTTTTTCACCTTACAGCCAATTTAATGTTTATGAACCACACATGCTGCCATGTCAAGCAATGCCTCTAATCCACATCACCAAAGAACTATAGCATAATGCCAAGAATGACTTGACACACTGAACTTCAGAGGGGCCAGGAGATAGCCTGGAAGAACCACCACATGGAACTTACCCAGGCATAGGTACTAATCTTAGCTCTCTACAACTAGTGCTGAACTTAGACAAGTTGAGAAACTTCACTAATATCATTTTCCCTAGCTATAACGCAAGGACAATAAAATTTTCTGTGCAAGATTATAGGTACTATATTAGGTATGAGCTCATCAATGTCTGACAAAGTAGTAACATTTTAAGTAATCATTATTTCCATCTTCTAATTTGATTCCTTTGTCCAAAGACATCACGGCGTAACAATTAACAGGCCTAACTTTGTGAGATACTCAGATTAACCTTAATTAACCTTAATTAATATTATTTGTGATTTTTTCCCATTTACTTATTGCATATTGCTGCTAATTATTTCCCTTGGTTAAGAGCCTATGTTTGTCTCCCAAGGCCTTTCAGGTAAAATGTTTGCTTCTGAACGTAGACATAAAACACTTGTTTACACAATGCCACCTCTTCCTACATAAGTAGTATGGGGTGATATTCCACTTACCTGATAAATGGGTTGAATTGTGTCCCCAAAAGAACACATATAAAAGTCCTAACACCCATCTCTCAGAATGTGACCTTATTTTTAAAAAGAATCCCGATAATGTAATTGGTTACAATGAAGTAGTACTGCAGCAGGGTGGGCCCTAACACATTATGTATGACTGGTGCTCTTACAAAAATAGGAAAGGAGACACAAAGCTAGATACTGAAGGAAGATGTCCGTGTGAAAATGAAGTGATGCTTTCTAAGTCTAGCAACACCAGGGACTGCTAAAACTGGAGTGGGAGAATGCTCTCCCAGAGGGAACACAGCCCTTCCGAGACTTACATCTCAGATTCCTGATCGGTACAATCGTTACATAATACATCTAGTTGTTCCAAGTCCGCCACTTTGTGGAACTTCATTTCAGTAGGCCCGGGAAACTAACAGACCTGGCAAATAATCCCTGTTCCAGGCCCCAGACTGCCTTCTTTATACAACCCAATGTCCACATCACTCTACTTTTCTTTTCTTCATTTGGTTAAAAAGAAAAAAATTATAATTCATATCTTTTTTTTTAACAATTTTACAGAGAGGGGTAGGGAGAGAGGCAGAGAGGGAGAGACACATCAATGTATGCTTGCCTTTCACCTGTCTCCAGCCGGGGACCTAGTTGGAGACTTGGCTTGCAACCTGGTTATGTGCCCTGGCTGGGGAATCGAACCAACAACTCCAGGATGTTGGGTTGGCAAGCCAGTGTCTTATCCACTTTGCCAGGGCTCACATTTTATTTTCTTTGTCTCACTGTCAGAGTTCTACATCAGAATTTTAAACACTTTAAAACAAGTCCTTGGCAACATTAAAATTATTCTTGGTAACACTGATATCCTCCTGGCCCAATTTTCTTTAAAATATTAAGGGTTTCTTCCCCATCTAGAGTTTCCTTTTATTGTTACTAAATACAGGTAGCATTTAATTTACTCTTTTAATAACTTTTAATGGGTTGGTCAAGTGCAGTCACTAATTACATTCATATTGTTGGGTACCCATCAGCATCATGTATACCCATAACTACTCTCAGCTGTGCAACTGAAACTCTATACCTATTAAAAGGTTAACTTCCCATTTTACCCTCAACTCAGCCCCTAGAAACAACCTTAATAACTTCCTCTTATTTTGATGACATTAAGTATCTTATAACTGTAGTCATACACTTTGTCTTTTGTGACTACTTTAATTCACTTAACATAATGACCTCAAAAAGTCATCCACGCTGTAGCATATTGCACAATTTCCTTCCTTTTTACATCTGAAAAATATTGCCTTCTATGAATGTGTATATATAAATTAAAAATATATCTAGTGCCACTTTATTATAAATTTTTAGAGAATACATCATTTTCCATTCCTGCCCCTCTCCTCAGGGCATAAACTTCTCCAACTTAGAAATGCAAACTGGAAACTTGTTCAGTGAATATATGTGATGAGGAACGGAGACTAAGTCTGATGGAGAAAAACTCTAAGTGGACTAGTTGAACTTATGAAGGGGTTCTTTCCTTTATTAGAATACTAAAAATCTTCTATGTATTATGTAATTTTACCACTTGAGAGTTATCTTCAAAATCTTTAAAGCCCATTAATTAACTGATCATCAGAATTTTTTTGTAAGATTTTACTTATTTTTAGAAAGAGGGGAAGGGAGAGAGGCAGAGAGGGAGAGAGACATCAATGTATGGTTGCATTTCACCTGCCTCCAGCCACAGACCTGACTGGAGACCTGGTTTGCAACCTGGTTATGTGCCCTGGCTGGGGAATCGAACCTGCGACCTTTGGGTTCGCAGGCCAATGCCTTATCCACTGTGCCACAGCCAGGGTTACATCAAGTTTTTGTTATTTCTTCTGATCACAAACTCTCTGTAAAAGTATAAACTGCTGGATAATGTAAGTTTTTTATGGATAATGGTGAACAGATATCCAGGAAAGCTTGATAAATAAACAAAACCATGAATGGGAAATACAAAGGAACCAATAGACAAATGAAAAAAGACCATGAACAATCTTGGCCTCCCATGTGTTTTTGAGATCAGCTGACTGATCAAGTTCAAAACAGTGTACTGAAAGATCTGCCCTTAAGATAGGAAATTGGTTTAATCAAGTATAAGACCACATGCAAAAACAGAAAACAGTAGGAATTATGATATTTTATTATTTTTTTAATTTTTTAAAAATTTTAAAAGATTTTATTTCATCATTTCTAGAAAGAGGGGAAGGGAGAGAGGCAGAGAGGGAGAGAGACATCAATGTATGGCTGCTCTTCACCTGCCTCCAGCCACAGACCGGACCAGGGACCTGGTTTGCAACTGTGTTATGTGCCCTGGCTGGGGAATCGAACCTGCGACCTTTGGATTTGCAGGCCGGCAACTTATCCACTGCGCCACCAGCCAGGGCTATTATTTTTTAAATAAAGATTTCATTTATTATTTTTAGATAAAGAAGGGCAAGGAAGGAGGAAGAAAGGGAGAATAATATCAACATATGGTTGTCTTTCACCTGCCTTCAGATACAGACCTGGCTGGAAACCTGGCTTGCAACCTGGTTATGTGCTTTGACTGGGAATCGAAACAGCAACCTTTGGATTCGCAGGCGGGAGCCTTATCCACTGAGCCACCAGCCGGGCCAGATTTATGATAAATCTTTAAAAAGTGCAGGAAATCCTCAACATCATTGATAGTTTCTGCAACTTTAGGCAAAAAGACAATAAAGCCATTTTTACCCGAGGCTAACTGATATAAACAGAAGTTAAGTTCCTATGGCATCTCATCAATTCTGTGACAAACTAATTTGGAACAAGATTATGTCAATCAAGGATCTGCTGTAGACAACCAAAGTGGAGGCTCAAAAAAGGAAGAAACCTCTACTTCATGAGAAGTTACAAACGTTCCCTGAGAAAGGACATGAGGAGAAACTTACAAGACAACTAAGACTCTCACAGACTTTACTGTTATCACATTCAAGGCCCAAGAAGAAGGGTCGTGGACATAAGGTATCAGACAGAAACACCTGCAGGCTGCACTGGCCTTGGAAATCTCAGTGTCTGTAGGAATCAACAGGGAGTTAATGGCAAGTGTCCTGGCTGCTTGGTGCATGTGAAGTCAGCTAATTACAGCATGGCTCAGACAAGTAACACCCATGAGGGCTGAGGAGAAAAATGGTTCAGTGCTGAGCTCAGAAAGAATTTTCTGGGAAAAGATCAATTTCAGAGAATAAATGAGGAGGATATCAAAAGGCTGCTTATAGTTCTTAAACCTAGAAGGCTGACTTTACCCAGGGAAGTTGGGAAAAGAAATGATGTTGGGAAATCACACAATGATTTGCATTTTACATGTTAAGGTTAAAATAATTTAGATAAAAACTAAAAATTTAAAACCTTAAATAAAGACCCAGTATGGGGTAAACAAACAGGTGTGTGAGAGGAGAAGTTCTGGAGAAGGACAATGAAGCAGTGGGAACAGGAGAGCTCTGATGTGGTTTCCAAACTAGCAGAGCCAACTCAGGACAGCAGCAGATGCTGGGGACCCATTCGCAGCCTACACAGAGGCTGTGGGAAGGGGCCACATGACAGGTAACAACAGAAAAAATACGTGACAATGGGAGAATGGGGATGCTAGAGTTAGTGGTACTAAGGAGAGATCAAACTAAGAACATAATATCGAGGGAGAGATCATTTTAACACACAAATAAGACACCTTCATTTATGAATGCAAGTGCCAAGACTATAGAAAGACTAGAAATAGGGAAGTATAGGATAACTACACTGAGGCTTCTCAGAAATAATACTAGCAACTACTTTCTCCAGGGATGCTAGCCCAATAGGTGATGTAGGCTACTGCACACAACACCTCCTCTCAGCTCCTCACCTGGATAAGTGTCTTGGCGAATCCCTCTTTCCACCAGCCATGGCTCTTCCCCTTTCTCCAACTGGAGGATCACATTTGGCTTGGGAAGCTGCTGTCCTGTTCAAAGTGAATGATAAGGAATAGGAATAGGGCAAGGGTTGGGGATCTCTGAGCTGGACATTGACAAGCATTCCAGATTTAACCCAAACCCCCAAACCTTTCATAGCCATGGGGAAGTCTTAAGAGGAGAGAAGGTAAGTCTCCACAGGCAGCAAAATGTGCCTTTTACAAAGCCAACAAGTAAAAACAATTACTTTTTCACAAAAGCAAGAGTTAAAAAAACCCTGTCCTATGCCCCAAAGAAATTAGGTCCCTGAACCAAAGCTCACGCTCCAATATATGCTTAAGGGTCTGCAAACCTTTTGATCAATGAAAAACCACAACCACTGCAGACAGTGTATCTCCAAAAACAAAGACTAGCTTTACCCAAGAACACCAGATGCTTGTAGCTCTCCAGCATCACCTCCCTGTACATGACCTGCTGAGCAGCGCCCAGGAGCTTCCACTCCTCCTTGGTGAAGTCCACGAGTATGTCCTGGAAGGTCACTGGCATCTGCAACACAAATCTGCAGTAAGCCTGATGCATACCACTGCCCTCCCTTTCCTGAATACTGACAGAGAGCAACATGAGGCAGACAGTGCTGGGATAGGGAAAGGAGACAGACCAGAATTTACTCCAGGAGTCAGTAGTATTAACATTGGATTCAGGTAACATACTAAAGGAATAGCTATTAGGTGACTATGGTCATAAAACCAGTTCTGTTATGCTTCCGGTTTAGAGATGGTCAGAGGCACTTTTATTTAAATTAAGCTTACTATAAACAGTTATAGCAAGAACCAGAGACCAAAAGTTATTCTACGTTCATAGCATGTGAAAAAAAGGACAGAATTCAAAGCGTGAACACAGTAGTTCAGGACCACTTCATGCTTTAAAGACCAACGTAGCCATGTTTTATGACCTAAACTCATTCTCTAAAACATTTTCTCCAGACATTTATAGACATAAAAATAGCGAGTATATTTTTATATGCTAAGAAATTTGATTAAAGAATCGTTGATCAGGAAGCAAGGCCTTTATTACAATGCACACCCAAAAGATGTGATTAGATATAGAGAAAAAAACCCTATTTTAATAAGTAAGGATTTCTTATCGTAGGGAGGCCACGAAGGTCAGAAGACAGTAAAATATCATTTTTCAATACTGAAAGACAACTGTCATACCAGAATTTCTATGTTCAGTAAAAATATCCATGCAAAATTCATTCTCAAATGAAGTAAAACTAACAGCATTTGACACCAGCAGATTTGCTCAAGAAGACAAGTGACAGGTACTTCCTTCAAGCTGAAGGAAAGGAATACCCGAGAGAATTTTCAAATTTGAGGAATAAAGGATAAGCAACAAAAACTGTAAAAGGAATAAACTATAAAATCCTTCAAACAATGCAGGACAGTTGAGACGAAACCTGCATCATTTCCTGCTGGGGTTTCCATGTATGCAGAGGCAGTCAGTGAGGAATCCTATGGGGAAGAAGCTGACTGAGGAGCAGGGAGCTGCGTCCCCAGTTCAGTCTCTCCCAGACCCAGCCTCTGGGTGCAGGCGGCTCCCAGAGGCTCTATCCCACCTGCAGCTCTTCTGCTTTAGTGGCCGTCATCCACTGATAATTACATTCCTTGCCTTCAAGTTTTCCCTAACAGCCTTCCCCCATCCTGCAAAGGAGTTAACACGGCCAGAACATACCCAGGGCAGCCAGGAACTAGAAAAACCCTCATAGGCACCAACAGTCTCAGTTCCTTCATCATTTTTGGAGAAGGGAGCTTGCTGTGGGCTCACTTGACAACTGCCTACATTACTGATAAACTTTTGTTTCTTAAATGTAAAAGGAACTAAAACTATGTCTCCATTTATTTATTTTCCCAAAGATTTCATTATTGTTTTTAGCAAGAAGCGAAGGGAGGGAGGCAGAGAGGGAGAGAGGCACCCACGGACGGTTGCCTTTCACCTGCCTCCAGCTACGGACCTGGCTGGAGACCTGGCTGCACCCTGGTCATGTGCCCTGGCTGGGAATCGAACCAGCGGCCTTTGGGTTCGCAGACAAGCCCTGTCCACTGAGCCACCTGCCAGGTTCACCACTTCTACCTTCAAACAAAGCGGTGCTAGGCTCCTAGGGAAGAGTACCTGACACACCGTTTCTGACATTGAAGGCAACCTTCAGACCCTAAGCAGAACGACCTCGGGTGGAAAACAACGGCAGCTCCACTTACTCGCGAGCGGGCAGCCCGGGACTCGGCTTCCATGCCCACCGCCCCTGACAGCACCTCCGGGAACGACGATCCGAGAAGGCAGGCTGGAAAGAAAGAAATCTAAGTCGGCCGTGGCTGGGAGGTTCCTAAGTCCTCACGGTGGCCCCCTGTCACCACTCGGGGGGCTTCCAAGGCCCAGGGCCGAGGACGAGGACGACAAGGGCCGCGTAGGTCGCCTTTCCCCCAACACGTCGAGGTCCACGCAGGATTTCACGGGGACGCAAACGGTGGTACTGCAACAAATTCTTCTTTTAACAAGTCAAACAAAGAAACAAAAAACCCTGGCGGGATCCACGATTCGCACCGGACAGGTAAGGACGGGGCCGAAAGGAGGGGGAATGCTGGTCACCCGCAGCCGCGCAGACGACACCCCATCCCGACACTTGAACCACACGACGCCACCAAGGAAAGGGTGCAGTGCCTGGAGGTTCCTTGTTTCTAAATCCCAACTTTCCACCTGTTTCAGGCCCCTCGGCCCATGCGCTCCGGGGCTGGCGGAGGCGGAGGCGCAGCGCGGGGCCGGGGAGCGCGGAGCGGCCTGACCCCGCGGACCTGCGGCCTTTCGGGCGGCCGAGCCCAGGGCCTCCTCCCGGACACCTGGACGGGGCCCCCGCGGCGCCTCGAGCCCACGACCTCTGGGTGCGCAGGCCGGCGCCTCCTCGCTGGGCCACCGCCGGGCCGCCCCGAGTTTCAGGAGCGACTCGGCTGCACCGGGAAGGGGAGCCCGCCGGCCATTCCGCCCCAGGCGCCCCGCCCGCAGCCACCACCCGTCGGGCGCCGCACGCGCCCCGCGCGAGGAAGGGGCTCCGGCTCTAACCCGCCGGTCACCCTCCGCGGAGGCGGCCACCATCCCCGCGAGGAAACCGAGTTCCGCCCGAGGACACCGAGTTCCGCCCGAGGACGCCGAGCTCCAGGGCCGCGGCCGGGCTCCCACCCTCGGGCCACCGCGGGAGCCTCGGGCGGCGGGTCCGGGAAGCGCGCTGCGCGGGTGCACGTGCCGGGGGGTGTTCGCGGCTCAGACCCGTCGCTCCCGCTGGGCGAGGTCCCAGCGCCGGCCCGGCGTCCCGTACCCCGCACACGGCCTGGCGGCGGCGCGTACCTGCGAGGAGCCGGGAAGGGCGACCCGAGCGACCGCGTCGGGCGGCGGCAGCGACGGCTCCTCGGTGCCTCGGGTCCCGGGGCGGCGCCGCAGCGCGGGTGTGACAGCCGAGCCGGGCGTCCCGCTGAGTCCCCGCCCCTCCCTGCGCCCCGGGCCGCACTCGCGCCGACGCCCCTCTCGCCCACTCAGGCCCGTCCAGGCGCAGCTCCCGCGCCCCGCCTGCTCGCGCCGCGTCCCGGCATCCCAGCCCCCGGCCTGAGGAGCGGCCGTGCCCGCGGCCCAGAATCCCTCTGTCCCTCCACGGGCGGCGCGGGGCCTCCTGGGAAATGGAGTCCGGCCCTCATGCCGCCGAGCCCCGCCTTCCTCCGAGCAGCCTCAGGCCTCGGGCGATCCCGCCTGCCAGGCGCCGCTTCCCTCTCCTCCGGCCTGGTGGTCCGGCGGCCGAGGGGCAGGTGCCCGGGAGGCAGGGGAGCGCGGTGCAGCCGGCAGGCCTGGGGGAGACGCGGCCCTGCGGGTCGTGCTGCGAGCAGGGAGGCCCCGCGGGGAAAGCAGCCGGACCCGGGGCTGGAAGCGCCTGCAGCCAAGCGCGGGGGGGGGGGGGGGGGGCGGCCCGACAGCGGCCTCCTGGGTGCGGCCTCCCCGGGGCGCCGGGGCCCAGGACGGCCGGAGCGGGGTGGACCCTGGCGGCGCCGCGGAGCGGGCCCTGGGGACCTGCCTTCGGTCGGCGGGCGCCTCCCCGGGCCGCGTCCTCGCGCAGGTGGCGGCGCAGACGGTGCTGTCGCCACGCGCCTGAAGCGAACCGAAACGTGACGTCTTATTACAGAAAACCGGATGGTTCGAGCCGGTGGGTCTTGAGTCGGAGCCACCAGACTTTTACAGCATGAGAACAGGGAAAACGGACACTGCCTTCCTTTTACTCAGGAGCTGCCGCCACTTCGGGTGGGACGAGGTCCTGGTCACGGTTTCGGAGCGGGTCTCACCCTCCCGAGATTCGCCCTCCCGTGCTTCCCGGCAGCGAGCACTTTCCCGGCGGCGGAAACGCAGCGGGCGCCCGTTACTCGTCCCCTTCCAGGCTCTGCGTCGGCGCCCTGGTTCCGGTGGTCCCGGCTCAGCATCGTCTTACTGGGGCTTTTCCAGGGTCCGGTTATAGCTGTACTTTTAATCTATGTACGACTTGTACTGACAATATTGTGCCCCTCTTTAATTTGGAAAGCACAGGTATTTTTTTTTTTTCCTTTTCTATAAAATAGTTTTTCCCTTAAGAGTTTTAGGTTGAACCTCTGTAGGGGAAGAAACTTACGATTCATTTTTTATTTTTATTTTTCAAAAAGATTTTTATATAAGTAAAAAATGAAAACATTTTATTTTTAGAAGAGCAGGGGGAGGGACGAAGGATGGGACAGGAACATCCATGTGTGGCTGCCTTTCACCTGCCTCCAGCTACAGACCTGGCTGGAGACCTGGCTACCTGCCCTGCCTGGGAATCGAACCAGCGACCTGTGGATTCGCAGGCCTTGTCCACTGTGCCACCAGCCAGGGCTCTAATTCTTGATTTGATTGGTCGTTTTCTCTTTATTTGCTTCTCAACACATGTGTACACACATTTTCTTAAGTTTTTTTTTTTTTTTTTAAAGATTTTATTTAATTAATTTTAGAAAGAGGGGAAGGGAGAGAGGGAGAGAGACATCCATGTATGGTTGCGTTTCACCTGCCTCCAGCCACAGACCTGACTGGAGACCTGGTTTGCAACCTGGTTATGTGCCCTGGCTTGATTTCCAACCAGCGACCTTTGGGTTCTCAGGCCGGCGCCTTATCCACTGTGCCACCAGCCAGGGCTAATTTCTTTTTAATAATGCATGCACCTTCCCTCCAGGACTGAGAAATAGTCTTCAGGAGAAGCCAGTATAAATAACCAGGATGACACTTTTGGAGGTGGCCAAGGATAAAGATTTAAGCTGGTCAGATCTTACTGGGAATTAGGGGAGGGCACTTTTTTATTTTTTATTTTTTAACCTTGCTTCCAGTGGGGCCCTGTTTCCGTTTTTCTACTTCTAACTGAACCTGCCTCTTCACCTACAAGGAAGATGCTCAGTGAAATGCATTCCGTGATTGGTTCAGATAAATAAGTAAATAGATATCCCAACCTCTCTATGCTATTGTGCAGGCAGATGTTACTCTCAGGCTCTCAAGGTGGCAGCTATTGACCTGTTATCCCCATACAGGTTCTGAATGCACAGGACTCGGCCTTTTTTTTTCTTTCTCTCCTCCACCGAGGACTTTTTTTTTTTTTTAATTGCTTTTAGAAAGAATGGAAGGGAGATAAACATCAGTCAGTTGCTTCCTGTACACGCAGGGATTGTAGATTGAATCTGCAACTCGGGTGTGTGTCCTGGCTGGGAATCAAACCCACAGCCCTTTGGTTATGAGGGCTCTCTAACCAATAACACTGGCCAGGGCAGGACTCTCCCAGGTTCTATGTGAGAAAGACTGAGGCAGAGAAGATGGTGGTTGGATTTCTAGCAACCTTGTCACAGGGACTAGTGACCTTTAAAGATGTGGCTATGAAGTTCACACAGGAGTAGGTGATGCTTGACTGCTCAGACATATGTACAGAGATGTAATGTTGGAAAATGACATAAATTTCACCTCAGTAGCATATTAATTATGCAACCCTTTTGTGCTCCCTAAATTAAATCAAGAACATATAAGAACTGTGAAAAGGATAATTCCAAAAGGCACCTATGTAGATTGGGAGATTCCCACTAAAACCAAAGACTCAACTCCAAAGCAGAATAATTTTTGGGAAATAAATACCCAATGGTAAAATGCTAAGATTGATAATGGATGATTGGTCTTCCACATTAATAGAAGACTGGGAATGCCATAAGATCAGCAAACAAAGATCCCAGAAGGCAATTTGAACCAAATGACATTGACCTGAAAGAAAATAGCTTCTCAGGAGAGATTCCATGAATATCATGAATTAGAGGAAAACTCTACACTTAAATCAAAACTTGCTTTTTCAAAGTTTCCTCCTGCAAACATTGCCATAAACATTACTTAACTATAGAATGTTTGAAGCATATACCAATTGTAAATTATGAGAAAAACTCAGTGACTGAGAAGCTCTGAAAGTTAGAAATAGAGCTCTGTGGCATATGGAAATAACTAAAAAAAAAAAAAAAAAAAACACAAAAATTATACACATTCTGTAAGCCTGGTATACACTTCAAACATAATACGCGTTCTATATATAACAATTTTCATAGGGTGGAAATGTTCTATGAATGTGATAAAAACAAAACCTTTTTTCTTCATTTCTCCCTTAAGCAACAGGAGCAATTTCCTACTGCAGATAAACATGAATGAAATCAGTGTGCAAAAGCCTTCAAAATATATTTCTAATCTTACTTTGCACACAGGTCACATGGGTGAGAATTATTAGGGATGTAAAGAATGTAGGAAAGTCTTCAATGGTTCCTCAACTCTAAAAGAGATATGTAAGAATGCACATTGGTGAGAAACTCTAAGAATGTCATCAATGTGGGAAAGCTTTCAGTCAAAAAAACATCTCTTAAGGCCCACCTGAGAACTCGCACCGGAGAGAAACCTTGTGAGTGTCATCATCATTGAAAGTCTTTTGGAACATGTTCTTACCTTATAGTGCACTAGGGGAAAACTATGAATGCGGTGACTTGGAAAAGCCTTCAACACAAATGCTCACCTTAAAGTTCATGAGACCATACACACTGGAGAAAATCTTTTTGAATGCAATGCCTGTGGGGAAGTTTTCAGTGCTCTCTCCTCCCTTAGGATGCATGTCAGAACCCACACTGGAGAGAAATCCTATGAATGTAAAATATGTAGGAAAAGCTTCGCTGTTTCCCCTTCCCTTAGGAGGCATGTGAGAACTCACACTGGAGAGAAACCCTATGAATGTATTCGCTATGCAAAACCCTTCAGTCAAAGTTCTTCATTTATTTCACACCAGAAAACATACTGGGAAAGAATCCCTCGTAAGTGTTTTAAACATGTAGTTGCCTTTGTCATTGTCTTAAGGTGGAATGCAGGTTCGCTATTTCAGTCTTTGTTCTCTAAAATTAGCATTTAAGGCTATATATAGTCCTCTAAGAAAATCCTTTATAACACAGATTGGTCTGTTTTTAATCCTACTTGTCTAACATTTATGGCTTTTTGATCGATAGCTGTTTGGAATTATGGGTTTATAATATAGAGGTAAGGTTTTCAGTTACCTTTCTATTGATTTCAAAATTGATGATGTTTAGAGTATCTGGACTATAGTTCTTTATTGGTATTCTTGAGACTTGCTTTCTGGCCAGCTATGGCAGATACTGCTGTACTCCATTACACAAGTTTGTCCTTTCTTCCTGAAGACCCTATTTTGGCTCATAGTACCAGCATGTCCTGTTACAAAACTTCTCAGCATCTTTACAGCCAACTGTAGCCATACTTATCATTTCTGATTAAATTTGATGGTGTCGCTAGTGACATATGTCTGTTTTGTCTCAGCATTTTTGTGTTCCCCATTGCTCTCCTTTTCAATTGTCCATTTCTAGAGCTGAAGAAATCATCTTTTGACTATGAGAACAACTATGGCCAAAGGATGGAGTAGAATAAAGATCCTAGTTCCTAACAGACATTTATAATTAGTTATGCCAGCACTGCCCTGTTTTATTTGGACATTTTTTTTTTATGGGAAACAATCTTATTCTTTTACTAGCATTATATGAGATACAGTAATGTCTTTGAAAACTTAAAAGACTGAAGATGCAAAGGCATGTAGAGTTTAATATTTTATGTTTGATGTACAAATGTAGGCCTTGCATAGGATTATCTTAAGTGGTAGTCAGAAAGTGGGGATGTGTGACCTGCTTGATTGGGGATTGGAATTTATATATAATTTACGTCCTACAAACTTGCCAGGCCATAGCTGCAGACTGGCTCAGTTCCACTCAGCACACTGAGCTTAATTTCAACAGGTTCATGCGCAGTTTCTCTAACTAGAATTTTACTTTGTTCTGGCATAGTGTCCTTTTATTACTTATTTTTTATTCTCAGTATTTCTTAATGATGAAACTAATAGATGCAGATTTAAAAAATGTAAAACCACCTCTGCTCTCTACAAAGGAGAAGGGAAAGTCCTCAGATTCTGCCTTTGAATTTTAACACTGTAGATGATTGCATTCATAGACTGTATTCTAGGTACATACAGATATATTTTGTGAGTTGTAACATCTTTCATTCCTCATCTTTTTAAACATATCTATATGTTTTAAACATGTAGTTCTAGTTCATTCCTTTTTTTGTGAAGATTTTATTTAGTTTTAGAAAGGGGGGAAGAAAGGGAAAGACAGTGGGAGAGAAACCTCAACGTGTGGTTGCCTCTTGCATGCTCCCGACCTAGGGACCTGCCCTGCACCCCAGGCATGTGCCCTGATGGGAACTGAACTTGCCACCCTTTGGTTCACAGGCCAGTGCTCAATCTACTGAGCCATACCAGCCAGGGCTCATTCTTTTTTAAAAAAATTTTAGAGTTCATTCTTATTAATATTTTAAGAAGTATATTTCATTTATTATGCTACTACAGTTATCCCAACCTTTTCTCCATTCTGCCTAGTATTCCCTTCCCTCTAGCAACACTCCCACACATACGCTTAGTTCATATCCATGGGATGTGCATATAAGTTCTTTAGCTTCTCCATTTCCTATACTATTCTTAACATCCCCCTATTTTGTACCTGTCATTTTCCTGCTTTTTCCCCTCCCTCATAAGCCTCCCGATGACCTTCATAGCTATGCACTGCCCCTTCCCACCTCTCACAAATAATGTAATTACTCACACACACACATGCACACACACATGTGGGATGTATTTAATATATTGTGCATTTCAACTACAATTACTAAATATTAAAGTATGACCATGTTTTTATTAAAATATATATTGTCACTGTGTATGTGCATGAGTTGAAAATATCTTGGAAAGGTATATGCAAAAATTGATAGCAATAGTTACTTTTTAATCACATTTTTCTTTAACACTATTCCATCATAACTTATTAGTAATTATTAAAAATACATTATTCTTAATATATCCAAGGTATTAAAGTAAATGGATTTGCTTACACTGTTATTGGGTACACAGATTCTATCCCTTTTATAAATGTAAGATTCTTTTCAACATTTTAATTTTTTATTTATTGTAAAGGATTTTCTTTATTATTTCCAGAAAGAAAGGAAAGGAGTGAGGCAGAGAGGGAGAGAAACATCAATGTATGGTTGCCTTTCACCTGCCTCTAACCACTGCCCTGGCTGGACACCTGGTTATGTGCCCTGACTGGGGAATCGAACCAGTGACCTTTGGGCAGGCCGGCGTCTTCTCCACTGTGCTACCAGCCAGGGCTCTTTTTAACATTATTAAAACCACCTCTTCTATCTCCAACATTTTAAAAGCAAACATTTGATAGAGTTGTTCAAAGCCATGGGCTCTTTTTAGACATCTTGGGAGGTGGGGACAAAGGGCCAGATTTAAGTAGAATAGCAAGAGCAGAAGTTCTCATTCAGACCTTACCATATTTGTTTAAAAGACAAAAGCCAGCAACTGGAAATTGTTGGGCAAGGGGTTAAGGAGAAGAATATATGAAACTAGGCTGGAAAGCAGGCCAGATTACAGAAGAACTTACCAGCTATGGTACAAGTTTATATTTTACTTAAAAGACCTATGAGAACATCTTTGGTATTGATCTTTCTTAAGAGAATAGATTTTAAAGATCTCACTGGTTGAGTCTCATCTCTTTTGCATACAGTGTTCTTTTAAGACAATAAATTGAAACTTTTTACCATAAACAAGAAATTCTCAGACTAGTATGTGCCATGACTTAAACTCACTTGTAAATTAAGAAATGCGTATTGCCTGCTGGGCGCTCGGGGGTGCACTTGAGTGACTAGGCCTTGCGGAGGGCAGTCGGGGGCAGTCCTGGGCTGCTAAGCTAGCTAGCTAAGTAAATAGGTAAAGTAAGTAAGTTAGTTAGTTAGTAAAGTAAATACATACATACATACATACATATTGTTTTCCAGACATTATATTGAACTGAAACACAAGGGCTCCAGGTAATGTTACCAGAGATTTTCTCCCTTCCCCTGATAGTGAGGGGCTAATCACCTCAGTCCAATCACTGATTGAACTGGGTCAGAGATATGTTTAGTATTTTCTCTATTTAGCCTTTATATTTTGGATATGACTCTTCTAGGATTTTAAATATGAGGGCTTTGTGGGGTTAGTCTCCCAACAGCTTCAATTAACTCATGCAGCTTCTAATTCTGATCAATGGCTGACCATGTATTTTAGGCAGTTACCTTTCCCTGGCAGGTTGCTTATTCCTAAGGACTAGACACTGCAGATACTCCACTCTGCCTTTTAATAGCTTTTAGTCCAACTCTCTAGCCTCCTGCACCGCCCTAAAACTCAACAAATGTCCTATGTGAGATAACCAGCTGTACATTTGAAGTTTCTCAGTTTCAAATCTGCCACCTCAGGTGACACCCCTAAAACTTCTGTGATTTCTTTCTCCCAAGCCCACACTAAAAACAGGAAATGCTTGCAAGAGGAAAACCGACTGTAATTATCAGGTTACTTCAGGATTGTCCCTCTATGGAAATTTGGTTTCTCTAGTCCTCTGCTTCCAAAGCTCCATGATGCCTTTTAAAATTATTTTTGTGGAGATTATTATGATAAGTGAAATAGGCAGGAGAAAGACAAATAACATGACCTCACTTATTGGTGTAATCTAATGAAGAAAATAAACTGGCAAAATAGAAACAGAAAGCAGAACCAAGTATATGAATACAAGGAATAGGCCTTCAGTGGTCAGGGGAACGGGGTAGGGGGGAGGGAGAGGTAGAGGCAAAGATGGGGAGCAGCTTAGACAAGAACCTAGTATAAAGGAACCATGGACATGGACAACAGGTGGG
>PVIW01008043.1:0-65300 GCA_004026585.1 Noctilio leporinus | reverse complement strand
ATAGGCCTGCAGTGGTCAGGAGGAAAGGGGTAGGGGGGAGGGGGGAGGCAGAGGCAAAGAAGGGGAGCAGCTTAGACAAGAACCTAGTATAAAGGAACCATGGACATGGACAACAGGTGGGATTGACTTTGGGGGGAAAGGGTGGGTGGGGAGGGGGACAGAGGGGAGAAAAAAAGGGATGGATGTAATACAACAATAAAATTAAAAGAAAAAGAAAAAAAAAAGAAAAAAGAAAATTGAATCCAGTACAAAAGCCATTAAGATTAAGATGGCTATATCATGCTAATAAAGATGCCTTCCCAGCCTCTTCCACTCTCCTCCTTCACCTTTTCTCTTCTACACCCCCATTCACCAGTAAGATTCAACAATCCTGAATAGAATAACGATGCCCTTTTTATTGTAGTAAAAAAAAAAAAAAAAACATAAAACTTACCATCTTAATGACTTCTAAGTGGACAGTTCAGTCATGTCAAGTGCATTCACATTGTTGTGCAGCCATCACTACCACCATTTCCAGAACTTTCTCATCTTGCAAAGCTACAACTCTGTCCTCATGAAACAGTGACTCCCCATTCCCCCTACCTGCAGCCCCTAACAACCACCATTCTATTTTCGTCTCTGAAGTTGACCACTCTAAGTATCTCATATAAGTGGTTTTTACCGTCTTATTTCACTTGGCATAATGTCTTCAAAGCTCATCCATGTGGCAGCATGTGGCAGAATTTCCTTCTTTTTTAGGATGAATAATATTTCATTGTATGGATATACCACATTTTACTTATCCATTCAGCTGTCTACAGACACTTGGGCTGTTTCCACCCTTGGGCTATTGCGAATAATGCTGCTGCAAACATGGCTATGAACAAATGAGTCCATCAATAATCAACACAAAGTCATTTATTGAACACTTACCACCTTCTCGGCACTAGCCCCAGTCCAAAGAATACAGAAGTGAAAAAGAAGCACTCAGCCCTCAGGAGTATGTATTCTCCTGCGGGCAGTGATGAGCACAGAGATGAAGCAGCCACATGACACCAGATGCTGGTGGAGCCAGGAGAGACACGAGCACAGGCCTGTGGTCACAGCTACTGGCAAGGTGGCGGTTGCTTTATCTAGGATGGTCTGAGAGGACCTCTCCAAAGAAGGTAAAATGTGAGTTGAAAGCCAAAGAGTAAGAATGTAGCTAAGACCTGTGTGGTCAAGAACATTCCAGGCAGAAGCAGCAGTGGAAGCAAAACCCTGAGCCTGGTTCCAGTTTGCAGTGTTGAGGAGCAAGGAGAACGCTGAGCATAGAGGGTGACATGGACGTGGGCAGAGTCTTGATGACAGAGAGAGAAGCAGGAGCAGGTGAAGGGCAAGGCCTGGGGAGGGGTGTTAGCAAGAAGGATGGTGCAGGGTGTAAGAGCTTTGGAGGGTCTCAAGCAAGAGGAGGGCCTGATTTGCTGTAATGTCAGGAGGAGGGTGAATTTAATTTTATTTTTTAAAGATTTTATTTAATTATTTTTAGAGAGAGGGGAAGGGAGGGAGAAAGAGACAAAGAGGCTCATTGATGTGTGAGAGAAACATCAACTGATTGCCTCTCAGCACACCCCACACTGGGGACCTGGCCTGAAACCCAGGCATGTGCCCTGACTGGAAATCAAACCAGCAGCCTTTTGGTCTGCAGGCTGGTGCTCAATCCACTGAGGCACACCAGCCAGGGCAGAGGGTGGATTTTAATGATACCACAGTGGAGGTAAGGATTCCAGTCAGACATGTACATAACTCATCCCTGAAGTAGGGGAACACCAAAACTGGTAAAACTACAAGTTGAGAAATCCATTAATCATAGTAGGAAGTTTTGCCTCTAAATAAAGGAGCATCTCTCGCAGCCCCTCCCACGCTGTCCTGTGGGTTCCATTTCCCCCAAGCCCTCTAGGCCATCCCACCCCACACCTCACCCCCACTTCTTTCTATTACTGCCCTTTTCTTCCCAGGGTCTTCCAGCTCCTCTATCCCTGTGTGTGACTGCAACACTCTCCCCACCTTCCCAGCTTCTTCCACTCTCCTCATTCACCGTGTCTCTTCTACACCCCACTCACCTCCCCTCAGTGTCTCTTATTCCACCCCATTTGAAAGTCCAGCTCCTCTTGTTTCTTTAGGTTCTTCCATTCTATCCTCACTAGCAACCCAAATGCCCAAATCATTTTCAATTGTATTTCATCCAGCTCCCCAGTCCCTTCCTAACCCTTCCAGACACTCAGTCTTTTTATGCTGCAGGCTCCGGGCCCACCAACTTGCACCGATTTCGCACAGTTCCTCCAGGACCCTCACTGTGCTCTGGTCCCTCTGGTCTAGTCTGGTTAGAGGCTCATTTTTAGGTCCTCATGTGGGACCAGGAGCAGATTATTTCCCCACTTCCCAGGGGGGTATTACACAGAGACCCTCAGTTGGCCAGAAAGTAGTAAAACACAAGGTTTTAGGCTGTCTTGAGCCACCCCTAGACCCAGTAAAGAGGAAAGACAGGGTCCCTCAGGCCCCCTTTCACTTCTCACCCCATGCAGAATGCCAGTGTTCTGAATATAGGATGGGTGCAGAGCCCATCCTGGCGACCAGGTCAGCCAGGGGAGGGTCCCAGCAGCCGTCACCCTACACAGACCTGGGAGAACACTCGTCCAGTTGCTGCAGGTGTTCTTGCAGGGGATCAGAGGGCTCTGTTTCAGGAAGGGCTGTGATTCATCAGGATGACCAGCCTTATGCCACCCTCCTTGACTCCCATCATCACTGAATTCCTCCAAACTCCAGTCAGCTCTTCTGAGGCAGGCAAGTCAGCATAAGGAACAGAGGCTGCCGGCTCTAACCCTCCTCCCCTCCCCTTCTAGGTTAGGGCACTGTAGAGCTGACTGTGGCCAGACACCTGCTCTCCCACTGCTCACCGCCTGGGTAAGACACTGAGGATGTGATGTGGCTGCCCCACTCCCAATTTCCTAGGATGAAAAAATAACTGAGACAAATAAAAACTAGTCTCAGCCACAGCTGGCAGGCATGTTGACCTACATCAACCTTTTGAAGCCACTCTGCCCTCCAGATCACAGTGACATTTCCAAGAAAGAGCCACCATCCGGAGAGGAGGGACTGAGGTGAACTGGGCTGACAGCTACCCCCTCCACATCAGAGACCATGAACCACCCCTATTCCCTCCCCCTTGCCCATAGCCATTAAAAGTTTCAGTAAGACCCCATCAGGATGACTTGTTCTCTGAGCTCTCCTGCACTCCATCCTTCCTGAGTGATAGTATCACTTCAACAAATCTGCTGTGCTTTGCTGAATCTCTCTGTCTAGTTCCTAAATTCTTTCCTGCATGGTGAGAAGAACCTGGACACTGCCACTGGGTAGGGACCTCTCTTGGCCTCCTCTGGCATCACCTCCAGTCCTTTCCCAGGCCCCAGGACCTCTCAGCTCTGCCTCTCCCCCGCAGTGCCTCCAACTGCACAAGGGCTTCCTCGCCTGTCCTCCACCCCTCATTTCCCCCAGCCTTTCCGTGCCTCTGGTCCCCATACCTCTGCAAGGAAGATGTCTAGGGACAAGAAACTTAAGGCTTAAAATTTTCTCTATCTGAGACAAAAAGAATTGATGCTACAAAAGGCTGGGAGTAAGGAGGGTTATTGTTTAATGGGCTTCTGTTTGGGAAGATGAGAAAGTTCTGGAGATGGACTGAGGGGAAGGTTGCACAACATTGTGAACAAACTAAATGCCATCGAACTGTACAATTACAATGTTTCCAATGGTTAATATTATTTATATTTTACCACAGTTAAAGAAATGTAAATATTTTTTCCTCTATACAAGAAATAGCTTCTGTTCACTCCCAAACCCCATCCTGTCCTCTCCAGCTCCCCTTAGTTGCTATTTGGCTTCATTTCTCTTCCCATGTAAACCTGTGTTCCCTCTATTCTCCTGCTCCTTCCAGCCTCCCCTGCTCCCCCATCCACCTTATTTTCTCCTTTTCTTCCATGACCTCTGGCCTCTCTGAGCCCTCCTACCCACCCTAATCACTCCCACTGCCTCCTGTGCCCCTAGATCCTGTTGGTGTCTCTCGGGTCCCACAGTCCTTCCAGGTGCACTCCATCCCAATCCCTATCATATCACATCCACCCCCAGTCCAACAGAATCTGTCACTCTCCTAGCCCCATTCCACTCAATTGCCCAAAGTAGGTCAAAATTATCTCTGTGCCCCAGGAGCTACTTTTCCTCTCAGGGCTTATATGAGTTAGAAATTGTGACAAAAACCAGCTTGCAGTGGTCTAAACACGTGTGACCGGATATGAGAATTTGCCCTGATATGGACAAGACCCCAGGACAACGGGTGCCAGTGACTCCTACACAGCAGAGTGAGGTCACACCACCACAGCAGGACTTGCCAAGGGGGCGGTTGAAAACCAGCTTTTGACCCTTAGCTGACCACCCCATCAAGCTCACAAAAGGAGTTGGAGAAGCTAAGAGGGGTTAAAAAATAGAAGTAGCATTTCTTTGGGGAAATCTACACGATTCCCATTACCAACCTACCCCCTAGTAACAGGGAAGGGTTGGGGTGGAGGTATATGTTTGTCCCTTACCACAGGTCTAAGGAAAGGGGCTTCCATAGGACCACTCAGAGAGGTTGATACGTACAGTCTGTCCATCAATATGTTGGTGGTGGTTCCAGGAAGTAAGGGTTCAGCTGAAAATGAAGTAGAGTTCCTCAGTAACTTAGAGGACATAGTAGAATGGTCTCTGTTCCATGCCTCAAAAATCTTAAAAGGGGCACTTTCACTTCTGCCCATGAAAAATTACCTGCCTCAAGAATTGCTGCTCCTTCTGTAAACAATTATAAATCTGGAGAAAATATGTAAAAGATATTTTCAGGCATTGAATAATAGGTAGCACAGGACTGTGATCCCTGAAAAAAGAGAAACAAACAATGTTAACACCCTAGCTCAAAGCCTGGAGGCAGTTTCTGGGCTACAGCATGGGGAGTAGGATCCTAGTCAGAGCCCAGCAGTCACATTGAGTTGAGGAGGCAAAGCCTGGAGTTCAGAGGTCAAGGCAGCTAGAATTTGCAGGGCAAAGTACTGAGGAGAAAGGAATTTCCTAGAGATCTACGGAGCATGAGAGTTCTGCAAAGGGGTCTCCTGGAGGTTTGCAGTAAGAATTGATATATTCATTCGGGAGAGGGAACTACCCAAGGCAAGCAAAAGAACCACCATAAAATAATTACACCAAATTTCTGGAGCTCACACAGAAGTGGGAATAGTCTCTATTTCCACCAGCCAGAATGGAGAGACCTGTAATACGCCAAGCATTATAGCATTATTCACAAAAGCCAAGATATGGAAACAACCTAATTGTTCATCAACAGACAAATGTGTGTGTGTGTGTGTGTGTGTGTGTGTGTACACAGACCCAGAAATGACAGAGATGTTAGAATTAGTGAATAAAGACTCTGAAATAGTTACTTTAAATCTCATAAATGTGAGGCCTTAGCCAGAACAATAGGCAAGATTTACAAAGGCTTACAGATTGGATAAGTAAAACATTTCATTCACAAAACATGATTGTCCATACAGAAAATCTTTAACAATCTATTTTTTTAAATCTACTACATACAACTAATAAATGAGTTTAGCAAAGTCTCAGGATATAAGACTTAAGGACAATATACAAAAGCCAATTGCACCCTGACTGGTGTGGCTCATTTGGTTGGGTATCATGCTGCAAGTGAAAGGTTGCGGGTCCAATTCCTGGTCAGGGCACATGCCCAGGTTGCAGGTTCAGGCTCCTGTTGAGGCACATGTAAGAAGCAACTGATTGATGTTTCTCCCTCACATGGATGTTTCTCTCCCTCTCTTTCTTTCTCCCTTCCCATTGTTTCTAAATAAATAAAATCTTTTTTTAAAATTTTTTGAAAAAGATTTTATTAATTATTTTTGGACAGAAGGGAAGGGAGGGAGGCAGAGAGGGAGAGAAACATCAATGTATGGTTGCCTTTCACCTGCCTCTAGCTAAGGACCAGCTGGAGACCCAGCTTGCAACCTTATTATGTGCCCTGACTGGGGAATCAAATAAAATCTTTTTTTAAAATACCAATTGCAGCCCTGGCTGATGTGGCTCAGTAGATTGAACACTGGCCTGCAAACCCAAGGACAGCTGGTTCAATTCCCAGTCAGGGCACATACCCTGGTTGCCAGCCAGGTCCCCAGTTGGAGGCATGCGAAAGGCAACCATACATTGATGTTTCTCTCCCTTTCTTCCTCCCTCCTTTCCCCTCTCTATAAAAATAATGAATAAAATCTTAAAAGATATTTTTAAGCCAATTGCATTTCTTTACATTAGCAAGAAACTGGGAAATTGAAATTTTTAATAATAGTATTTACAATAGCAGAAAACTCAATGCCATTCACAATGGAAGAAAACTCAAAAACCACTCAAGGGTGTATTTAGCAAAATATTTAACAGACTTGTACATGAAAATTGATAAAATATTGCATAGGTGAATTAAAGAAGTCCTGAATAAACCAACAGCTATACCGTGTTCATGAATCATAAAAATCAATGTTGTCAATTTACCCTAAATGGGTCTATAGAATCCCACTATCTCAATCAAAATTCCTGTAGGCTTTTTTTCTTAAAAATTGATAAGATCCTTCTAAAATTTATCCCAAAAATTTTTTTAATGTTGGAGGACCCATACTACTCAATTTTCAGACTTATTCTTTTTTTTTTTTTTTTAAGATTTTATTTAATCATTTTCAGAAAGAGGAGAAGAGAGAGAGGCAGAGAGGGAGAGAGAAATCAATGTATGGTTGCTTTTCACCTGCCTCCAGCCACAGACCTGACTGGAGACCTGGTTTGCAACCTGGTTATGTGCCTTGGCTGGGGAATCGAACCTGTGACCTTTGGGTTCGCTGGTCGGCACCTTACCCACTGTGCTACCAGCCAGGGCACAGACTTATTCTAAAGCTAGAGTAATCAAGAAAGTGTTTGCTTAATTTAGGATAGACAGCAATATCAATGGAATAGAATTAAGAGTCCAAAAATAAGCTCACACATGTATATAGTTGATTGATTTTCAAGAAATGTTGAAAAGTAGGGAATGGATAATCTTTTCTAAAATGGAGCTGGAATGGAATAATTGGACACCTATATGCAAAAATAAAATGAACCTTGATTTGTACCTCACACCACACTTCAAAATTAATTCAAAATAAATCTTAGACCTAACTATGGAAGCTAAAACTATAATATTTCTAAAAGAAGAAAAAAAAAAGACATCTCTATGACCTGGGGTTAGGCAAAGCCTTCTTAGACAAAAGCAAAATGATCAATAGGATCACTAATAAAAAGTTTTGATCTTCAAAAGATACCATTAAGAAACCAAACAGGGAGCAGTGCCCTCCATGGTCCTCCAGATGTGTCTCTTACTTCAACTGTGTTTTCACAGAACACACACAGAGACACCCCTTCTCCCAGCCTCCAACCTCTTTTTCAGTCACCACCTTCTGAACTATCTCAGCCATCCGCAGCCTCTAAGACCAGCCAGCACCATTGTTTTGTTTTGTTTTGTTTTACCTTAACTCCTTACTGCGGAACAACTATGAGCTCCTCAATTTGTCAGAATTATTCCACCCAGGTAGAGGCTGCTGTTAACCGCCTCGTCAACCTGCATCCATGGGCCTCCTACACCTATCTCTCGCTGGGCTCCTGTTTTGGCCAAAAATAAGTGACCAACAAGTTGGCCAGGGGGCTGAGGAGAGACACAAGTGTACCCATGTCTTAAAGATGCAAAACCAACACTGTGGCTGTGCCCTCTTCCAGGATGTGCAGAAGCCTTTCCAAGGTGAGTGGGGTGACACTCAGGATGCCGTGGGAGCAGCCATGGTCCTGGAGAAGAACCTGGACCAGGCTCTTTTGGATCTGCATGCCCTGGATTCTGCCCACACAGCCCCTCACTCTGCTCTGTGACTTACTGGATGAGGAGGTGGAACTCACCAAGAAGCTGGGCCACCACCTCACTCGTCTCCACAGGCTGGCAGGGCCCCAGGCTGGGCTAGGCCAGTATCTCTTTGAAAGGCTCGCTCTCAAGCACAGCTGGGAGCCTTTGGAGCCTCTCAGGGTCTTTAAGGGGCCCCCTTGTATCCCACTGGTGTCTGGCTTTCACCTGAGCCTCTCCCTGAAACTACTAAACATACTTTTTTTTTTTTAAAGATTTTATTATTTTTCAGAGAGAGGCAGAGGAGAGGGAGCATTGGACCAAATGGAAACAATAAAGTTTTTTTGCAGCGAAGGAAAGAGAAGAGGAAGGAAGGAAGGAAGGAAGGAAGAAAGGATGGAAGGGGTTTGGGGGAGGGAAGGAAGAAAGGAGAAAGGTAAGAAGAAAAGAAAACAAAAAAGCAAGCCACAGATAGAAAACATATTTACAAAACATGTTTATCTAGTAAAGGACTTGTATCTAGAATGTACAAGGAATTGTTGAAACTCAATAATAATAACTTATTAATTTATTTATTTTAAGATTTTTGTTTATTTTTAGAGAGAGGAGAATGAATAGAGGCAGAGAGAGAAAGAGACATCAGTGTATGGTTGTCTTCCACCTGCCTCCAGCTACAGACCTGGCTAGAGACCTGGCTTGCAACCTGGTTATATGCCCTGGCTGGGGAATCGAACCAGTAACCTTTGGGTTCACAGGCCAGCACCTTACCCACTGAGCCATCAGCCAGGTCCTACAACTTATTTTTTATTTTTTAATTTTTTAAAGATTTTATTTATTATTTCCAGAGAGAGAAGAAGGGAAAGAGGCAGAGAGGGAGAGAAACATCAATGTATGGTTGCCTTTCACCTGCCTCCAGCTATGGACCTGGCTGGGGACTTGGCTTGCAACCTGGTTATGTGCCCTGGCTGGGGAATCGAACCAGTGACCTTTGGGTTCACAGTATAACTTTTCTTTCTTTTTAATTTTATTGTTGTTGTATTACATCCATCCCCTTTTTCCTCCCCTCTGTCCCCCTCCCCATGTAACTTATTTTTTAATGGGCAAAAGATTTGAACAGACATTTCACCAAAGAAGATACATATGAACAAAAAATAAGCAAATAAAATGATGTTCAACATTATTAGACATTAGGGAAATGCCAATTAAAACCACAATGAGATACTACTATACATATACACATATTAGAGTAGTAAAAAATTAAAAATCAATGCTATTAAGTGATATCCAGAACATAGAGCAACTGAAACTTTTATTCATTGCTTCTAGGAATGCAAAATACACGGCTACTTTGGAAAGTAGTTGGGTAGATTTTTACTGAGTTAATCATATACTTACCATATGACCTAGAAATCCCACTCTTAGATATTTACTTAAGAGGAACGGAAGCCTGTGTTTACACAAAGACTTGTACACAAATGTTTATAGCAGCTATATTCATAATTTTTTTAAAAACAACCCAATCTCCATCAATGAGTACATAGATTGCATTATATAGATACAATGAACACTACTCAGCAGTAAAAAGAAAAAACTGCTAATACTTGCAACAATGTGCATGTTTCCCAAAGGCTTTATACTGTGAAAGGAGCTACATATGACTAATTACATATTTTACTATTCCATTTATAATATATAATTCTTCAAAACATGATTCCTTTGCTAAAGGCAAACATATAGGGACAGCAATCAGATCGGTGGTTGCAAAGGGTCAGGGGCAAGAGATGAAGCAAAGGGACGCAAGGAAACTATTTGGGTGATAGAAATATTCTTTATCTTGACTGTGGCTGTTTACACTAAAATTGGTGAATTCTACTGTATGTAAATAATACCTCAATAAATCTGGTTTTTAAAATAGACTAAGTGACAGACTTACTGGCCTATCGCGGTTCTGATAATAAAGTGAAAGTAGTTTGCTGCATTGGAAGCTGGTACTCCCAAACACTGTTGTGGCGGGGAGCGCGGAAGCTGTGCCTTTCCTGTGGTCCAGACCGGAGCCATTTGAGAGCCAAGCCCCGCACACAGCTGTGTGAAAACCTGTCCAAGAGTGCCCCCTGGAGGAAACATGGAACCTTAGCCACAGAAAGCTGCAGCCTGAGCTGCCTGTGAGCCAGGACAGGTCAGCCACCAGTCCACAAGGACCCTGCTGGGGTGAGAGCCCGGCATAATGGTGTGGATGAGAGAGTCTGGGAGGAATTTACAAAAGAGCCCCACAGATGAGTAGTCAGCTTGAAGCACATACCAAGCCTGGGGAGATTGTGTGGCTGCTCACACAGTGCTGGTCAGAATAAGGCCTTTCTGGTTCCTCTTCCTCTCTTTCCCACTTCAACTCAGGGGGAACAAAAAGCAGCAAAGGCCCTGGCAGATGTTGTTCAGTTGGGTGTCGTCCTGCAAACCGAAGGATCGCTGGTTTGAGTCTCTGTTGGGGTACATCCCTGGGTTGTGGTTTAATCCCCAGTCTTGGTACGTGCAAGAGGCAAGTGATCAATGTCTCTCTTACACATCGATGTTTCTCTTCTTTCTCTAGAATCATTTTTTTTTAAGCAGCCTAGTACATAATAAAGAGAATCTCAGGAAGCATGAGCAGGGAGAAAAGAGGAAACTGGGAAGGAGTTAATCAGATATGCAAACATTCTTACACACACATTCACATACTCACACACACTCATGCACAGTCATACCCTTTTCTCTGTTGCATGCTGCCTACCCAAAACAAACCGAGAAGGTACTAGGCAGAAATTTTAACGTTAAATTAACTTATAAATTTTCTCTTGCTTTTTTTTTATTGTGGTAAAATATAAATAACAAAGTTTACCATTTTGACCACAATTCAGTGACACTAAATATGCTTACATTGTTGTCCATCCATCTCAAGAACATTTTCATCATCCCCAATTGAAACCTCCACCCACTAAAGAATAACTCTCCCTCCCCCCTGCCCCTGCCCTGGCAACCATTACTCCATGTTCCATCTCCCCAAATTGGACCGCCCTGTCCTGTTTTTAAAATTGCCATGACTGGAATGAGACTTTTATAATGTGAAGTGATTTAAGAACGTTTTACCAACAGAGTGTCCAGAGAAGACATGGGCCCGCCCTGCCCTGTGTCCAGTGTGAAGGATGGCGATGAGCCAGCCCCACAGAACAAGTTTGGAGATTGGGAGATAAAAATAAAATTGTGTTATGATGGTGCCCTGTGAGTCCTATTTGTTCAACCTCACACTTCACAAATAAGGGGCTTGTTTTTCTCCTGCAACAAGAAATCTAAAGCACACAGTCCAGAGCTTATAGCTGCTTAAAAGGTCATCAAAGTGTAGGTGCCTCTTAGCTCCTTACCATACCACCCTTGGTGCAGCCCCTCCATCCCCACAGCCTAGGTCCAGAGTCTGAGTTCCAGGAAGGAAGAAAGAGTAAAGGCCAACACTTTGGGAAGAATGGGAGAAACTGTCACTCCATCCATCACCTCTGTGTTCTGTGGCTCAACAAGTAACCTGGATGACAAAAGCTGCTCCAAAAGATTAAGAAGCCAGAAGTGACATCTCTTGGGAGGGCCCATCCTGTCAATGATTCTCAGCTCCACATAGTGAAATCACTCACTCAAATTAAAAGACCCAGGAGCAATAATCTAACTGGCTGAGCCTTAGCCACACCTTTCCTACACCAGCAGGGTAGATGGAGGAGGGATTTGATCCCTCTACTTCCATAGTGGGAGGAGGCAGGCACTTAATGTTGGCAACTCTGTCACATAAATGGGTGACAGAGGACCCCTGTGGGCTACAGATTGGCCCCTATGCTGTCCATTTCTTCATAGCAGGTGGGGGATCTGATAGCTCAAAAGGCCATCAGAGGCAAACTCAAATTTGTATATATCCAATTGCTTTACATATAGCTCAGCTAAGGATATTTTTAGCCATCTAGTGCCTGCCTGCTTTGCATACCTTGCAAAACTTCACCCCAATGTCTGCTGTCCATAGATAAGACAGACCCCAAGCTACTGCTGCCATTTAGAGTTCTCAGACCCATCGACACTCCTCACCTAGAAATGTGTGTAAATCACCCCTGAGTCCCTTTTCCCCCAAGAAGCCCCTTGCCCATTCCCCTTCTGCATGGTGCCCAGCTCTGCTATTCCTAGAAGGTCTGCTCTGCAAGCGGGGGACTTCCCTTCCATGCAGCCCTGCCCAGGCACCACCCAAATACAACTCACTGGGAGCTACTGCCATCCCGTGGTCATGCTTTCATCTTCTTCTTCTTCTTAATCAGTCACCAAATCTTGAAACTGGACTGGCCTCCACACAATAGGGAAGAATAGGGGAGGGAATCATTCCCTCAGAGAAAATCTGGATGTTATTAGGGAAGAGAATAGAGTAGGCTGCTGAAAGCCTGACAAAACCACTACAGTTGGCAATGTCTAAGATAAATAAGGCTCTTGGCAGGAGGATAGAACTTGTGCTCAAAGGCAACTGGAACCCTTTTGACAAAAGATAAAGGCAATGAATAAAGAGCTAGATGCTACCAGGAAAGGGACACCAAGGTACTTCCTGAATATAGAAATATTCAGAAAAGAAACGGACCAACGATCTCTTACTGAAGTTAAACTCCCCCATTCTAAGCCTGGGTCTGAGACACACTCTTTCTGGGAGCTGACAGAGTCGGGAGGGCGCATATGTCCCTCTCACTCTCTAGGATTTTAGGGCCTTTGAGCCAGATCAGTGCACTGCTCCTGCCTGGCACCACCCCTCAAGTGCGTACGATGTCTGCTGCCCTCCAGAGACCCCTAGGTGTACGTGCACCCATCCATGTTACTAGCTGTAAGCAAAAGGCACACTTTGCCTGAATTAAATAGAAAACACATTCATGAAAGTGCACAGAAAGGGGGGCTGTTTGAGAGCCAGCTCAGGGGTATGCAGCAAGGACCAGTGCTCAGAATCATGCTTCAACAGAGGTCTGGGCAAGGCACTGCTGTTCACGCCTCCTCTGGGCACCAGATGCCACAGCTTGTACCCCGACATGAACAATGGATGCTGTGTTGCTATAACTCTAAAGCAAGATTTTGAAGGTGCTTTCCCTACTGGGTAAGAACAAGTGATTCTGGATTCTCTGCTTACTGGGATTGGGAATAAAGCATTTGCCAGGGCTGCGTTGATTTTCCTCAATAAAGAAACACCTAGAATAGCAGCTGCAATTTGGCTTACCTCTTATTACTACAGTTGACCCTTGAACAACACAGGTTGGAATTGCATGGATCCAATCTATGATCAGCGTCAAATTTCAGCAGGTCCCAGGGGGCCAATTGTAAAATCGACACACAGTAGGTCTGAGTCAGAGAGGTAATGAGCAGGAAAGTCAGTTTATGGGGACTGGAAAATAAAAATAGATTGCTGGCCTGTGGGGCACTTCTGGTTGGAGGGAGCAGCATGGGCTGCTGGAGGGTGTGCTCTGTGGACTGGGAGACATCCAACCTTTAGCTGTTCCCAAGCTCCTCACAGCCCTCCCCCAGCACACATACTTCAGAAGAGGTGCTCAGTGAATGCCTGCAAAATGCACCGGTGAGGCTATTATTTTTTATAAGCAGCAATTCTCAAACTTGGCTACACATTAGAATCACCTGGAGAGCCTGTGATTCTAATGTAATGATCCTGGGGAGCTTTAAAAACTATCACAATGACTCGGACAGGTGGCTAGGTTGGTTAGGTTGGTTAGAGCATCTTCCCATACATCAAAAGGTTGCAGGTTCAATCCCCAGTCAGGGCGCATACAGGGGGCAACTGATCGATGTTTTTCTCTCACGTCAGTTCTTTCTCTCTCTCTCTTTCTCTCTCTCTCTCTCTCTCTCTCTCTCTCTCTCTCTCTCTCTCTCTCTCTCTCTCTCCCTCTGTCTCTCCCCCTCCCTCTCTCTCTCTCACACACACACTAAAATCAATAAACATATCCTCGGGTGAGGATTACAAGAAAACAAACTATCATGATAGCCTAGGCTCACTTCCAGAGATACGGATGCCACCAGTGTGAGACTGGGGGAAAGGGAGGGACCAGCATATTGGTGTGTTTTTTAAACCCCTGATAGTGGTTCCAGCTGCAGAAATCCATGGACTAGGAGCCTAGATAAGGCAGTGAGTGAGTGATTCACAACCTTGGCTGCACACTGAAAACACCTGAGAAGCTTTTCTTTTTTAATTGATTTGGAGAGATGAAGGAAGGTAGGAAGAGAGAGAGTGAGTCATAGAAAAAATGGGCTCTGAAAACAAGTTACAGCAGAAGGGCCCTTGAAGCTTAGGAGACAGGAGAGAAAGAGGGGAAAAGAGAGGAAAACATCGACTTGTTGTTCCACTTATTTTTGTGTCCATTGGTTGAGTCTTGTACGTACCCTAACCTGGGATCAAACTGAAACTTTGATGTATCGGGACAATGCTCCAACCAGGAGCATTACCTGGCCAGGAACAAATGGGAAGCTTTAAAGCATGGGTGGCAAACGCAAGGCTGGTGGGCTGAACCTGGCCCGGCACCTTCCGCCCAACACCTTGTTTCTACCCAGCTCACTTAACTGTTAAGAAGTAGCTACACTTATCCAGTCCTAACATTACATTCAGTCCTTTGAAGGCAACCGCAAGGTTGATGTGCCCCACCACCACCGTGAATATGAGTTTGACACCCCTGCTTTAAAGGAAATACCAATGGATCTGCAACCTGAAGAGTCGGATTTCATCATTTCATTGGTCTGTCTTGGTGTTAGGATTTTACCAGGTGATTCTACTGTGTAGCACCATTAGGATAAACTTGAAAACTATTAGGATAAGAGAATGAATGAGTGATGAGAACCATTAAGGTAAGAGAATGAGTAAAAGATAAAATGAGGAAATGAATGAAGGCATGAATAATGGTATAATTTTGTACTTTGGATTTAGAGCCACCCCGGTCGGGGGTGCATGCGTGTGCTTGCATTGTGGCATTCGTCCCAGCATTGTGGCATTCAGGCTCATGGAACAGAGAGCAAGGTATTCATGTGTTTTGGAAGGTCCACTCGGTCCCAGATAGTAACCTAAATGTTGTAAATGTATTTCCTTATTGAATCCTCACAGTAACGTAACGCTGGAGAATACAGCAATCTTGTTAAGACTTTTCTTTTTTTTTTTTTACAGGACTGCAGTCAAGACTCCCAGAGGTTAAATGACTTGCTTGCAGTCACGTAGTGAGTCAGTGGCAGAAACTAGACAAGACCCAGGTGTCCTAAAGCCAATACCATCTCTTAACTGCTGGAGGAATAACTGGCTTCTTCTGCCCCTGGCACTCTCTTGGCCTGACCATCATTCATCCCCAGAGCCTGTCTAGCGTCTAATTGAAGCTGAGCTAATAGTCATCTCAGTGCTGTCCAGGCCCAGAGCTGCCAGTGTGAGAAAGACCACATAGGGGAAGGTCCCCATGACCCCAACAATTGAGGCCTCAGTCCCAGGGAGCTTGTCTGGACATAGCTCTAAGTGCAGAGGAATATTGGCTAGACGGGGGCCGAAGAAACAAATCTGCTGGACAAAGGAAGCCAATGCTTGGAGCCCAGAGGCCAGACTGAAGATGGGGCAGGAGATGGGGGGAGTAGCACAGACATACTGGGTTCCCAACCACCTTTTCTTAGGAAGAAGCACTGACCTTCATTCTGAGATGATAACTTTCCCACCTTGTGGTAACAGGAAGTGAAATCAAATTATTTTATTAAATAAAATCAGATCACCATAAGGAATCAGGTAAGTCCTGCCCCCTCACGCCCAAACCCCTCCCTTGGGAAAGGAAAAAGTGACAGCTCATGCTATCGGCATTGGGTTTGTTTATTTTTTTTAATTGGTGTAAAAAAATTTCAGATAATCTGGAAACCAAGAATTCCTTTGGGGGCGGGGGGGTTGGGGATGGAAAGCAGCTGTGGTGGGCTGTGGGGGAAAGGGAAACCAGGCCATGGAGACAGCAGGTGTAGACAATTTTTTGTAGATCAGTGCTACTCAAAATGTGGTTCCAGGATCACCTGGGAGTTAGGAAAGCCAATTCCTCGTCGCTATGCCAAACCTACAAAGCCAGACTCTCTGGGAATGGAGCCCAGCAATCCGATTTAACAAACTCCCTAGGTGATTCCAGTGCACACTAAAGTCAGAGGACCAACTTGACCTCCTCCTCAGTGAGGAGGCTGAGAGAAAGGAACGTGCTGCAGAGCCCAGTGGGGTGAAAGGATTGTTTTTGTGGTCATTCTAATACTTTAGCTTTAAAAAAAAAAAAAAAAAAAACCTTTATTGAAATAAATAAAAGTGGACATGACATAAAGGTACAGCTGGATGCATTTTCCACACTCATGTAACCAACATCCGATTAAGAAAGGAAACATCACCAACATCCCAGAAGCCCTCTTGTGCCTTTTCCCATCACTATCTGACTTCTAATGGCAGAAACTAGTTTTACCTGTTCTTGTAATTTATATAAATAGAAGCAAAAAGCATGTGCTCTTTGGTGCCTGGCTTTTTTCACTCATCACTGTTTGTAATCACATATATTATGGCACACAGTCGTGGATCCCTCCTTCTCACCCTTGAGGAGTATTCCACTGTATGACTACGCCACTCACACTACTTATAATGGGTGTCTGGGCACTTTCTAATTTGGCACTGTTCCAATGAGAGTTACTATGAACAGAACATGTCATTGGGTCCATAACCTAGGAGAGGAATTTCTGAGGAGAGGACTCAACGCTGTTTAAAGATTTTATGTACTTATTTTTTAGAAAGAGGGGAAGGGAGGGAGAGAAACATTGATAAGTGAGGGAATATTTCCATCGGTTGCCTCTCACATGCCCCCAACATGTGCCCTGACTGGAAATCAAACCTGTGACCTTTTGGTTCGCAGGCCAGCGCTCAATCCACTGAGCCACACCAGCCAGGCGTGGGCATCACCCCAGCTTAAACGTTGTTAAGAAGAAACCAGTAGAGAAGATGTGAAGCTACAGGAGAGAAGGGGTCAGAGAGAGGAGGGTAAGTACCTGGGGAAACAGGAGGCAAGAGATGCAAGACTTGAGGTTGTCATAGCTGAATGGTCAGCAGAGACATCACTAGAGAACGAACGAGACTGGAGTCCATAACTTGTCCTGAAACACTCTTCGGCATTCCTTGGTGTGAATCTGGGAGTGAAGGAATTTGGAAACATGGTTTCCGAGCTATGGCTCTCTAAAGGGAGGGGGAGAGTTCTGTAGCGCCATCTGTTGGTCAAGAGCCGCATGACTGTGCTTTCACCTCCAGTTGCTCCCCAGGTAGAGACCCAGACTCTTAGAGGGGCCTCATGTTGACCCTTAAACCCAGCGAGAGACCAGACACCTAGTCACAAGCTGAGCCCTGATCCAAGCAACAATGTAACTGTTCCCTGTTCGTTCTACTGTCTCTAGATTAGCTTCCTAAACAGGCCTGGGGATCCTAGGGCTGCATCCCATAAAAAGGGAGCCAGCAAGCACCCTGAATCTCAGGGCCTATGTCTGTGGCCCAAGGGCTAAGCTTGTGCGATCTCCCTGAACTGTACCCCTTGACAGAGTCCCCTGCCATGAGAGCCCCTAGGTCTTCATGCCCTAATGGGACACGTAGAGCCTCCCTGGCCCCATGACCCGCCCAGACCTGTTCTAGATTCCACAACACCCTTCCCCAAGGCTGCCTCCGCCACCCACCTGCCTGGTTTGGGCAGGGCCTCCTGAGACTCAGCTGGGAAGGCCAGCAGGTAGGGGGGTTGGGGCAGGCACTGTGGGGCAATGGAAGCCACAGCAGGGCCCGTGCTCTACCAGAAGCTGCTACTCTGGGAGCAGGGCTTGGAGTCTGAGGAAGAAGAGGAGGAGCTATCAGAGCCACTTGTTCTCAACCCCTGGGAGCCCCAGAACTCCTCTGGGTGAGTCAGGGGTGGGTCTGGGCACCTGGAAACTCAGGACTGAGGCCGGTAAGTCTCTCCTCCTGGGGCCCCTAAAGGGACAACGCTCTACTTGGCTTAGCTCCAGGAACTTTCTGGTTGAATTGGAGGCACAGTAAGTAGGCTGCAGCCCCAGACCTGGCCTGAACCAGTCAATTCACGGTCTGTGTGTCTGAAGGGACATTTGTACCAAGCCAGCCCTGCCAGCTGCTCTTGTCGAAGGTTCCCAACCCCCATCCCCTAGTGCAGGAGACACCTGCTGAACAGGTTGGGGCCTGGCTACACCTGGTTGGGCCCTGCTCTTCAAGCCTGCCATGCCTGTGTCAGGCTTCCCTCCCACCTGGCTCAACCCTGCCTCCCAACCTTCTCTGCAGAGACTCTCTCCCTAGCTGTCCTCCATTTCTTCAGTCTTCACATTTCTGCTCATGCTACGCCATCTACCAGGAAGCCCTTCTCCGTGGCAAACTTACACTTCTCTTATAAGCAAGCTCAACCTTTTGGGAAATATACCCTGGGCTTTCTTGGGGTTCATGGGTGTCTCCCCTGCCCTGGCTCAGGATACTCCTCTCTATAGGAAAGAAGTTGGTGCTCAGCCTGGGGTCTGGGCCCATCTAGTTGCCACCTTGCTGCTGCTGGCTGTTGGCTTTTCCCTGGCCACGTGGCAACTCCACACCAAGGTTAGCTCTACGGAAACCTTGGGCTCTGTGGCCCCTCCACCCATGGGACACTCCCACCGCCCTGGTGTATACCACCATGGTGCCATCATCAGCCCTGCAGGTCAGTGACGGGAGCAGCCTTGGGGAAAGGAAGGGCCAGTGTCACTGGTCCTGGGCCCCTCTGCTGACATTCCCTTCCTTGCTGCAGCCACGTGCTCCCACCTGGGCCAAGAGCTTCTTGTTGCTGGGGGCAATGTTGTGGATGCTGGAGTCGGAGCAGCTTTGTGTCTGGCCGTGGTTCATCCTCATGCCACAGGACTAGGTCAGTGACCCATGATCCCAGACACTGGCCCTAATCCTGGGCCCAATTGGTGGCCCAGAACCCAGGCAGTCAGTGGCCCTGTCCTCAAGGCTGGTTAGCGAGCATGACCTAAGACTTGGCCAGTAGCCCCAACCCTAGGCTGTGACCCTTGATTCTCAGCCCATGTGACCTTGACCCCAGGTGGGTCTCCAGGTCCAGTCAGTAACTCCTGACCCCAGGGTAAGTCAGTAGCCCTTCTCCTGGGACTCTGAATGACCCTGACCCTAGTCAGAGCCCCTGATCCTGTGTGATCACTTTGTCTCCCCCAGGTGCCACGTTTTGGGGCCTCTTCCACAATAGCTCCTCCAGCAATTCAACTGCCCTGACATCAGGCCCAGCCCAGACCCTGGTCCCTGGCCTGGGGCTGCCCTCAGCTCTGCCTGCCCTGCACTTGCTACACACCCACTTTGGCCACCTGCCCTGGTCACAGCTGCTGGTGGGCCCCACCACACTGGCTCAAGAGGGTTTCCTGGTGGACACACCCTTGGCCCAGGCTCTGGCAGCCCAGGGCACAAAGGGCCTCTGTCCACTACTTTGCAACAGTGATGGGAGCCCCCTGGGCCCTGGGGATCGAGCCACCAACCCAAAACTGGCAGCTGTGCTACACAAGGCAGCACTTGCCCCCTCCCCAGACTTCGTTGGGGATGTTCTACTGAGTCTGCTGGCTAGAGACTTAGGGCTGGAGAGACCCTCAGCAGAGCCCATGCCCACCTTGGAACCAGCATTAAAGCTACCTTTGGCCCAGGGCATCCTGTACACCACACCTAGCCCCTCAGCTGGCCCAGAACTGCTGGCACTGCTACAGACAGCCCTACAGTCTACAGAACCCAGCTCTGACCCCTGCCCAACACCTGTACAAGCTACTGACACCCCCATAAGCAGTATCCTGGCCACCGTGGACAGCAGTGGCTCTGTGCTCCTTCTCATGTCCACACTCAATGGCTCCTTTGGCTCTCGACACCTGTCTTCAAGCACTGGGGTTCTACTCAGCAACTTAGTGGCCAAGTCTTCAATTAGTACATGGGCCTGCCCCCTCATCCTTCATGGCAGCCCGGATGACACAGAGGTTGATGTGTTAGGGCTGGTTGCTGCAGGAATCCCTACAGTAGCCGGAGTCACAGCTCGTGCTCTGCTCAGCCACCTGGCCAGGCCCCAAGACCAGGACCAGCACCAACACCAGCACCAGCACCAGGCCCAGCAAGGACCAACAGAGAGCCCCAGTGTTTGTGGCCAAGGGACCATGCTGCAGGTGGCAGCCCATGCAGAGCACGCCCACGTCTCCAGTGTACCCAGTGGCTGCTGCCCCTACCAGGGGTTCTAAGGAGACAGGGACTGAGCAGGCCCAACAGCAAGCAATGGAGTGCACGAAGAGTGTGCATGAATTATGTGCTAACTGCAGCCTCAAGCCCTCCAACTCTGGCCTGGTCAATTACCTGGACTGGCTTGTCTCAACTAAGAAAATTGAGAATAATAAGAAAAAGGCACCAGGCCAGCCCTGAGTTCAGATCCAGCTCTAGGAAGGAAAGATAGAAGAATGCCACCTGGGCCCCATGGGCAGGGCAGGCAGATCCTGGAGTACTGCTGGCATCTCTGTCCTCCCCTTCAGGTTACCCTCTGCTGATCTCCCTCAATGAGGCTGGAAACAAAATAAAGATCAAGTTGCATGGATGCCATGTGCTGTTCCTGCTTCTTAGTTAACTTCCCATAAGCCTTTGAGGCATCTAGTATCAGGGCTTCCCCAATGGGTAGCACAAGGGATCCCCACCCAGAGAGGCAAAGGCTGAGCTGATGTTCTTCACCTCTCCTTTCCTCTGCTGACCTCCTGTCTCCTGGGGCACCATATGTACAAAGTAAACCTCTTAATCTCACTTTCTAAAACAAACACCATGGAGCTGGGAAGAGGTTGAGAGGGTGAGTAGGAGGTTCCCCAGAAGCCTGGGAACAAAACAGCCCCAATCACCCCACCTCCCTGGGGACTGGGCCTCTCTGGACTTCACACTCCAAAAACAGCTTCTCAAGTCAACAAATAGGGGTGACCAATAGAACTTCTACATTGTAAAGCGTATCTCTGATTTAATAGAACTCTTGATCCTACCACCTCCATCTCCCCCTGTTCAGTAAATGGTAGCACAACCTACCCAGTTATTTTAGCTCCAAACCTGGCATCCCTGTCTTTTTTTCTTCTCACCCCTATCACATCCATCACCCCCTACCAGCTCCAAATTAGCTGGAATCTGACCTGTCTGTTCTCATATTATCTTGGTTCAATTCAACATTGACTCTGTTCTTTCTGCTTTTACCTGTTCACTCCTACAACCCATCCTCCTCCACAACACAGCTGCAGAATGATCTTTTAAAAGTGTAAACACAGGTGAAAGGCAACCATACATTGCTGTCTCTCTCTCCCTCTCTGCCCCTCTCCCTTCCCCTCTCTGAAAAAAAAAAGAAAAGAAAAAAGTGTAAACAAGATCAAGACTTGCCCCTCCATAAAACCCTTCAACGACCCCATCACACTCGGAATGAAATTCAAACTCTTGACCACTTAGGGAGAGCCAAAGGGCAGGGCAGGACCGCCCCAGCCCCGCCCCCGCCCCGCCCCTCCTGGCCCCCCAGCCCCTCCTGGCCCCGCCCCGCCCCTCCTGGCCCCGCCCCACCCGGCTCCGCCTTCCCCAGCAGAACCGACCCACCGCGCATGCCCCGTGACCTGACCCGGAAAAGGCCTCCTTCAGAGGCCCACGTGTTCGTGGAGTGTGGCGATGGAGGGTCCGAACGTCGCTGAGGTTATGTCTCCGGGAGAGACGACGAAAAGCGGCGCTCGGCCTGCCGACCGCCAAGGCCTGCTGAAGCACAGCCGCGAGTTCTTGGACTTTTTCTGGGACATTGCGAAGCCGGAACGGGAGACGCGGCTTCAGGCCACAGAGAAGCTGCTGGAGTATCTGCGCACAAGACCGGAGGTATGATAGGGGAGCCTGGGGCGGGGGACAGCATAGATCTCAGCAAAAATGGGGCGGCCGGCCACAGGAATTGAGGATTGGGGAAAACGTGGTCGGAACCTAGACGCCCCCGGTGAACGCGGGCCGTGGGGTAGGGGTGGGCTGGCACAGTGCGGTTCTTGCCACTGGTTGATCGGGGAATGCTCTGGGTTCCACAGGGATCCGAAATGCAGTACTCCCTGAAGCGCCTCATCGCTGGGCTCGGGATGGGACGAGAAACCGCGCGCCCTTGCTACAGTCTGGCTTTGGCCCAGGTGAGGTGGTGACTCCTGAAGGGGACTAGCAGTGCTTGTTGCAACAGGGGAGAGTGGGGGAGGGCCGAAGTCTCAGCTCCAGGGGAGGAGTCAGCAGTCTTCAGTCGGGGGAGGGGGAGAAGTTGGGAGGGGTGATACCTGAGCTGAGGGAGCGTCCCCACGTGCAGGTGGAGAAAGTGTAGGAACCAGGCTGGCAGAGATGCCCTAGCAGATGGAGTGGAAGATTGAGCAGTTTTCTTTTTTGGTACATGGGTTGACCAGCCTCTTAGGTACATTTTACTAGAGGTAGTCAGCTTTGGAGTGGATTTCCTAACCTCTGCAATGTTCAGGACCCTCTCCCCACTGGAGCCACGCAGCAGATTCTAGGCCACCCCTGAGGAACTTGAACAGCTGGAAGGGCAATAAGGATCAGTCTGGGGGAGCTCGGAGCAGGTTGTGGGGATAAGGTGTCTGCGAATCTAGGGGCCAAAGGAAGTACTTTATGCAACCCTGGTAGGCATGGACAAGGAGGCAAGATTCAGCTCCACTCAAGCAGCAGGATCTGTCCTTAGTGCTGCCGGGAGGGGTGTGAACAGCTTCACCTTGGGGTGAGAGCAGAGGCCCAAGGCCTCTGAGCAGAAACTGAAGGGAGTAGTGGGAGGAGGTTGAGGTCTGTTGGGATGGGGCTAGGTCACTCCCCTGAACCCCTTTCTTCCTCCTGCCACAACTCCTGGCAGTTGTTACAGTCTTTTGAAGACATCCCTTTGTGCAGCATCCTGCAGCAGATACAAGAAAAACATGACCTGCAGAAAGTTAAGAAGGTGAGAGCTACTGTCCCTGGGGAAGTCAGCAGCCCAGGGATGGGGAATACTTAGTTAGGCCCTTCTCACCAGCACCTGGAATTCTTTTCTAGACAATGATGAGACCTGCTCTTTTTGCAAACCTGTTTGGGGTGCTAGCCCTCTTTCAGTCAGGCAGACTGGTGAAGGTAAGAGCTTGGGGAACAGGGGATATGTGGATAGGCTTGGGGGAGTGGTGGGGAACAGTATAAGTATGTCCTGCTCATACCCTCTACCCTTTTGTGGGTACTAGGACTCAGAGGCACTGATGAAGTGTGTGAAGCTACTGCAAGTCCTGGCCCAGCACCACAACCACTTGCATGAGCAGCCCCATAAGGCCCTGGTGGACATTGTCTCTGAGGTACAGGCTTACTGGTTGTGGAGCCTCGGGTAGCACTCCTGGTTATAGATCATGGAGAGGACATGAATTAACACAGGGAAATGATCTGGAGCAGCAATATCCCATAGAAATACAAAAGAGCGTAATGGACACTTTTTAGTAGCTACGTTAAAAGGGTAAAAACTATATGTAGTTTACTAACATAATCTAATATATTAGATTGTCTAAGTAATAATAATATCAAGTGTTATTTCAACGTGCAATCAACATAAAAAGTTGTAGTGCCCTGACCTGTGTGGGTCCATTTTGGGGGGCATCATCCCACAAAGCAAAAGGTTAGTGGTTCAGTTCCAAGTCGGGATACATGCCTGCATTATGGGTTCAGTCCTGGTAGGGGTGCATTTGAAAGGCAGTGGATCAATGTTTGTATCTTGCATAGATGTTTCTCTCTCTTCCTATGTTTCTAAAAATATTTTACAACCTTAAAAAAAAACTTCTATAGAAATATTTTGCTTTTTTTGTCATGTTAAGTTTTCAAAAGCCAGTGTGTATTTTACACTTAGAGTAAGTCTGTATTCAGATTAGCATGTCCCAAATGCTCAGGGGCCACTTGTGACCAGTGGCTGCCATATTGCATAGTGTAGTTTTAGAACAGTACCTGGCATGTGCCAAGTATATTAAACATGTTTGCTGTTGTTTTGGGGTAGAACCTGCCCCACAGGGACCCCCACTGCCCTACTTGGGAAATGGAGGTAGGCTAGGACCTGAAACCTTTTGCTACTATGGAAAAGGCAGAGATAGCAAAATCCTGGGCCTCAGCTTTCTGCAGCTCTAGCCACAACACCAGAAGGACCTGAATTTGAACCCCAGCTCTCCACTTGGGACTCCTTACATGAGAAATGGGCTAGTCTTGAAAAACCCAAAAGAGGAATAATTAAAATGGTGACTCCAGGCCAATTAGCATCAGTGGGGTGCTTATTAAAAAGACAATCTCTTGAGAATTGTAAATGTGAGGTTTTTAACAAATACTCTGTGATGATTCTGATGCCTAGCCAGGTGGGTTGTGGCTGTCCCACCTCAGATTGGCACTGTGCCAAGGGCCTCAAGGGAGCCTGGCGGGCAGAACAGGGCCCATCAGGCTCCCTTTGCAGGGAAAGCGATGAAGGATGCTGTGAGGGAGCCTCCCTCCCACACCCTGTCTTCCCCACCCCAGGTCCCGGATACCATGTTGCAGGAGGTCCTGCCAAAGGTTCTCAAGGCTGACTTTAATTCAGTACTTGGCTCCCCTGAGCATCTGGAGATCTTCCTCTTGGCCCAGCAGAAAGTGCCTGAAAAGCTCAAGCAGCTCATGGGATCAGTGAACCTATTCTTGGATGAGAATATCCCCAGGTGTGAGGGACATGGGTGGGTGAGTTTGTTCCCTGGGGCCAAAGGGCTGCATCGGGTCATCTGCAGATTTGTGGCATGGCCTGGGGGGTGTCGCTGCTTCCCTGAGTACACTGGACCTTTGTTTGGCGGATGCCACCTGAGCCCCCACCACCACCCTCCACAGACTGGTGAATGTGCTCAAGATGGCTGCCACCTCAGTGAAGATGGAGCGCAGGCTGCCCACTGTGGCTCTGGACTTACTCCGCCTGGCACTTCAGGAGAACAAGTTCCCGCAGTTCTGGAAGGAAATTGTGGAACAAGGGCTTTTGAAGAAGCAGTTCTGGCCAGCCAGGTACTTGCAGTGCTTGTCCACTCTTGACCCCCTCTTTCCTATTAGTTAAGCAGAGATGGATTGGTAGCCCCAGTGTCCACGCAGGGGATCTGACAGCTCTGACTAGGCTCTGTTGTGCACCCCCTTAGCTACCTATGTTTCCGCCTGCTGGGTGCATCCTTGCCCCTGCTATCCAAGGAGCAGTTGCAGCTGGTGATGCGGGGAGACCTGATCCGACATTTTGGGGAGCACATGGTCACTGCTAAGGTAGGTCCCTCCCCCTGCGGCCCAGAACTGCTAGAGATGGCCAGGCTTCCTACCAGGAAATGGGGCAGGCTACCATAGGGATAATTTGGCTTCCAGAAAACAACATTGCTCTGGCTCCAACACCCAGGGTCTTCCTACCTCTGGTCCTGCTTGGTATGGGTAAGCACAGCTGTTGTTGGAAGGACCCTGGAACCTGGGTGTCTCTTCCCTCTGGGTAGAGTAAGCTGCCTAAGTCCCTCCACTTCCTTCCCTGTGAGCAGAGTTTTGGGGAAGTCAGCCGTTGTACTGCCCTCAGGCTCCTCAGCAGAGGCTTCATAGCCAGCAGTCTTTCCAGACCTCCATCCACCCCAGTGTTGGTCTGGACACTGTCCATGCATCCCACACTAAGCTGAGTGCTCGACAGGACAGTCACGTGGTGATTAAGGGTAGAATGGGGGACCAGAACACCAGGTCCCAGCCCCGGCTCCACTGATCACTAGCTGTGTGACCTTGCACAGGTGGCTTCTGTGCCCTGTGCCTGCTTCCTTGTCTCTGAGACATGAGGAGCAGGACTTATGGGAGCTGTGAAGATACCCAGTTAATACCCAGGACTGCTTAAAGCAGTGCCTTCTGCACCGGCATTGCAGTGGGGCCTGCTCTCACCAGCTTGTTCTTTCATGGGAAGCTTTGGAGAACTATGTTCCTGCCAGGATTCCGGGAGGGGCTGGTGAGAAAGGAAAGAGCAGTGGTGAAGAGGCCAGGCTGACTAGGCCCACGTCCCAGTTGTGCCACCTGAAGCCCCCAGAAATTACTTTGTAAGCCTTTGTGTGCCTAATGTTCTTCATCTGTAAAATGACAAAAGAGACCCACATCCAAAGAATGTTACAAAGATTAAACTTTGGCGCAAAAACACACCTCCTGGTGCTTGGTAGGTGGGAAGGGTGGGAGAGGGGTTAGGTTTTAGGCCTGACTGACACGACTAGGAGCTGGCATTTAAACCCAAGTCAGTCTGATGGCTCAGCTGGACTCTGAACCACTGCCCTGCCCTGCCATGAGCCCAGAAAACAGCCTATCCTGATCCAGTGAGAGACAGGAGGAGGTTCCTTCTATGGCCAAAGTTGTGGAGGTCAGAGCAGTCAGGCAGAGGCAGGCCATGAAGGCAGACAGAACCACTGGGGTGCTGGGGCAACTCGGCCCAGCTGTACAGGGAGGGGGCTTGCTAGGTGTACCCTGTTGTGGAAGAGGCTGGCGGGGCTATTGGTCAATGCACTGCCTGACTTTTGCAGTTTCCAAGCCAATTCAAGTTTGCTCCAGAACTGAACGAATATGTGAAAACCTTCCTGGAAGGCTGCCGTGATGACCCCGAGAGGCAGTTGGCTGTGGTGGTGGCCTTCACATCTGTCACCAACCAGGGCCTCCCTGTTGTGCCTACCTTCTGGCGGGTCGTGCGGTTCATGAGTGGCCCTGCCCTCAAGGGCTACGTAGCCTGGCTGCGGGACATGTTTCTCCAGCCTGATCTGGACGCCTTGGTGGACTTTAGCACCAACAATCAGAAGAAAGCGCAGGATGCTTCACTCCACGGGTGAATGGGGCCCCCTGAGCCCAAAGACTGGGACCCTCCTTCCCACTGTGTTGGGGTTCCATGGGAGGGGCAGAAAGGTTGGGGGAACCAAGCCTCAGTTTCCTCAAGTGTATTTGCATGCTGGTGTTAAGAAGACAGAGATCGTAGTGTTCCTGTCCCCAAACTGGGGCAAAGGCGTACCAGTTCTACCATCTCTGAATGGCTCCTGTGGCCCGGCTTCTTCCCTCCAGGCCTGAGCGAGCTGTGTTCCGGCTGAGGAAGTGGATCATCCTCCGCTTGGTCAGCATCGTGGACAGCTTGCACCTGGAGAAGGAGGAAGGCTTGATTGAGGAAGTGGCCAGGTGTGAGGCGTGCTCAAACCCCACTCCCCACGGGTAGAATAGCCAAAGAATTGGGCCTCTTACCTAGTGCTAGTTTGGGTCCCCCCGGGGCCAGAAGTTTTGGGGTCAAGTTGTCCATTAGGGCAGGTAAGCCATTTCCATGGGAGCCTGTGAAAGGAAGGGACACAGGCAGTGTGGGACTGCAGGGGCCTTGTTGGCTCAGGATGGCTCCATGGGCACTGCACGTGCATTGGCAAGAGGCTGTGTCAGAGAGATCTCAGCAGCGGCTGCGTCTGTGCTGGGTGCTCATTCAGCTGTCCCTGCAGTCCCAAGGTGGGCAGCCCGTGTAGGCAGAAATAGTGACACAACATGGTTGAGGCTACATAGCCTTAAGTCCATCTTGGTTCTTAGCGAGGGCTGCTGGATCCTAGACCTGAGAAATGTCCACGCCCTCTCATTGCCAGAATGCCTCCCTCTTTCTCCTCCAGGACTTTGGTGATGCCAGCTAAGGAGGGGTTGGTAGAAATGGGTGACACTAACCAAGGCAACATGGTTTGACTCCCACTCTCCCCAGGTTTTGCTTCTTCCACTCATTCTTTGAAACCAAGAAGCCCACATCCCAGATCCCAGAAACCCAGCAACAGTTCTCCGTCCCTTTGGAAGGCCGGGCCCGAGAAGTGGTCAGCAACGCCTTCTTCAGGTAGACCCTCGGCAGCTTGTGAGAAGCTAAGGGTGGGCTAACCAGGTGGGAAGGCAGCCTTGAGGGTGCTTGGTCCCTCCAGCTCTAAGCTGGGTGAAACTACGGGCTCACCAAGTTTCAGTGGGTCAGTGGTTGGAGTCGAGGGTATTTGGCCCTGCTTACTAAACCTGCCTGTGACCCTGACCCCACCCCTCACCCAGCCTGCTGCAGACCCTCAGCACACAGTTCAGGCAGGCACCAGAGCAGACCCAGGACAGGCAGCCCTGGACCTACCGCCTGGTACAGTTTGCAGACATGCTGTTGAACCATAACCGCAACGTGGCCCCTGTGACACCCTTCACTGCACAGCAGCGTCAGGCCTGGGACCGGTGAGGGGCTTGATATCCATGGGATAATGGTTGGGACACACTGAGGTCTGACACTGGCAACAGTGGCCTGAGAATATGCCCATCTCACACCAGGATGCTACAGACTCTGAAGGAACTGGATGCTCACTCCTCAGAGGCCAAGGCCAAGGTCACTGCTTTTCAGCACTTGATACTCCTGGTGGGCATCCACCTCTTCAAGGTATGGCAGCCTGGAAAGGAGAGGATTACAGATCTGCGATCTGGGCCACCACAGGCTTCCTCCTGAGAGGCTTGGGGACTTTGCCAGGAAGGGCTCTGGGGAGTTGACATTCACAGGTGTCCTAAGCCAACTGGTGCTGGGGGAGCTTAGTGACAGCAACTCTTGACTCTTACGGTTTCTTCTTGACTCTGAACCTTCATTTCTCCAGAGATTTTCTTCTTTCATTGTATGTGGCTCTTACAAGGCTATTTTGGGTCTCTTTCTTTTAACTTTTTTTTTTTTTTTTTTTCCAATTGTAGTTGACATACACTATGTTAGTTTCAGGTGTACAACATAGTGATTAGACATTTCTATAACTTAGAATTGGGCGTCTTACCTAGTACTAGTTTGGGTCCCACTGGAGTTGGGGTCAAGTTGCCCGATGAGTCTAGTACCCATCTGACACCATATGTAACTATTGCAATATTACTAACTATACCCCATTGCTGTACTTTATATCCCCATGACTGTTTTTATAACTGGCAATTTGTTCTTAATCGTTTCCCCATTTTCACCCAACCTCCCCAAACTCCTTCCCATCTAGCAATTATCAAAATATTCTCTGTACCTATGAGTTTGTTTTGTTCATTCGTTTATTTTATCATTGTTTTTTTAGATTCCACAAAGAAGTAAAATCACATGGTATTTGTCTTTCCCTATCTGGCTTATTTTGCCTTAGCACAATTCCCTCTAGGTTCATTCATGTTACTGCAGGATGCAAGATTTCATTCTTTTTTATGTCTGAGTCATACTCCAGTGTATATATGTACCATCCCCTTTTTTATACGTTCATCTGTTGATAAACACTTAGGTTACTTCCATATCTTCACTGGTAGATAATGATGCAATAAACATATGGAGGCAGGTGTCTTTTAACTTTTATCTTTTTTAAAGAACCTCCTTTAACATTTAATACGTAATACTGATATGGTATGGTGAAGTCTTAGCTTTTTTTTTTTCTTCCTAATTTAACCTTTATTGTCTTTTTTTTTCCCAAGATTATTCAAAGCCCTGGCTGGTGGCTCAGTGTATACGTGCCCAGTGGGACTTGAGAACCCAGAGGTAGCTGGTTCGATTACCAGCCAGGGCACATAACCAGGTTGCAAGCCAGGTCCATAGCTAGAGACAGGTGAAAGGCAACCATACATTGATGTTTCTCTCCCTCTCTGCTTCCCTCCCTTCCCCCTCTCTAAAGATAATAAAATCTTTTAAAATAATAATAATAACAAAAATTGTATTCTGGCTGGAGATCTGGCTTGCAACTTGGTTATGTGCCCTGACTGGGAATCGAACCAACGACCTCTGGGTTCACAGGCCAGTGCCTATCCACTGAGCCACCAGCCAGGGCTAGTCCTCTTATATACCCCTCCCCCCAGCAATCACCACACTGTTATCCATGTGTCCTATTCCTTTATGCTCAATTCCTCTACCCCTTCACCTTCCCCCGACCCATAACTGTTATCCTGTTATCCGTCTATGAGTCTGTCCCCATTTTCCTTGTTAGTTCATTTAGATTCCACGTTAGTGAAATCATATGGTAATGGTATTTGTCTTTCTCTGACTGATTTATTTCACTTAGCATAATTTTTTCTCCAGGTCTATCTATACTGTTGCAAAGGGTAAAACTTTTCTTTTTTACATCTGAGTAGTATTCTGGGAAGCTTTTTATCAGTTCTTTAATTGTAAATGACCAAAGCCTTGCTGGGTAATCTTTGTAGATCCTTGCTTTTCAAAATCACATTGAATATTTTGTGCCAATCCCTTCTGGCCTTCAAAGTTTTTGTGAGAAATCAGCTGACAGTTTTATGGGCGCTCCCTTGTAAATAACTACTTTTCTCTGCACACTTATAAGATTCTCTGTCTTTAACCATAAGCAAGTGTGTCTTGGTGTAGTCCTCTTTGTGTTCATCTTGTTTTGGATTCTGCTTTTACGTCTCTTCCCTTCACCAGGTTAGGGAAGTTTATCATCAGTATTTCTTGAAATAGGTTTTTAATTCCTTGCTCTCTATTCTTTTTTGGTACCCCCATAATGTGAAGTAGTTAGCTTACTTGATGTTACCTCAGGGGGCCCTTCAACCATCCTCATAGTTTTGGATTCTTTTTTCTTTTTGTTGTTCTGATTGGGTGTTTTCCACTACCTTGTCTTCTCTGATTTGATCTGCTGCTTCATTTAATCTCCTCTTGATTCCCTCTCATGTGTTTTTCATTTCAGTTATTATATTCTTTATTTCTGACTTCTTAAAGTTTTCTATCTTTAAAGTTCTCAATAAGATCGTTGAGCATTCTAATAACCAGTGTTTTGAACTCTTTATCTGATAGATTGCTTGTCTCATTTTGTTTAGTTAGTTTTGTGGGATTTTGTTCTGTTCTTTCGTTTGGGACATGTTTCTTTGTCTCCTCAGTTTGGCTGCCTTCCTGTGTTTGTTTCTATATATTAGGTAGAGCTGCATGCATGTCTCCTGGTCTTAGTAGGGTGGTCTTATATAGTAGGTGTCCTGTGGGGCCCAGTGGTGCAGCCTCCCTCATCACCTGTGCTGGGTGCCCTTGTATGGACTGTGTGTGCCTTCCTGTTGTAGTTGAGCCATGGTTGCTGTTGACATGTCAATGAGAGAGATTGAGCCTTAAGCTGATTGGCTGTGAGGACTGGTTGCCACTACAGTGGAGGAATTGTGTGGGGACCAACCCCCCTAGCAGCATTTACTTTAGCTAGGTTCTGATAGCCGCTGAGTCAGTCGGCCCTTTGGGTGTGCCAGCTGTCGAGGTGGCTGGGCGGTGCTCTGGTGTGATCTGAAGCTAACCACTGCGTATGTTGGTTCTGGGGTCTCTTGGCAAGTGCTCTAGTGCCAGGCCAAGCTTAGCAGTGGCCTTTGCTCTGCCTGGGTCACCTGGTATGAACTACACAATGATCTGCAGGAGGTTGCCGCTTGTGTTGGACTTACAGGTGCCTGAGCAAGGCTAGGCTGCAAACTAAGTCTGGCAACCACTAGTGCTGTGCTTGGGTCCACTTAGAAAGAGGTATGGAGCACACTGATGCTACATGTTTAGGGCCTAAGAACCTTTGAGGGATTTTAGAAAGGTACATAGTGTGAACCAAGACAGGCTGTTATATGGAAAAGCCACTGGAAGCAGCTTGAATGGGCCCAAAAGTTGAATAGGGTGGGGTCTGAGAATCACTGGGGTTGGGCGAACAGCATGAGCCAGGTTGGAGACTCAGATGCAGCACCCACCTGCCATCTTGTGGAGGGAGGGTTCAGCAAGGGAATAATAGCCTTTGCCAGCACCTCTGTCTGGGAGAAAGCTGCCCTGAAGCCAGACAATTCAGCTCCTCCCTATGTATCCCTGGCATCTTGTGAGCTGCTGCTCCAGTATTGGAACTCAGGGCAAGTAAGTGCAGTAAATCTGTTCATGGGCCATTGAAGAGAATCTCTTTCTTGGGACTCCAGAAGCCTTCTGTCTCATTCACCCACAATCTGCTTATTTTCACAGCCAGAACTTAGGGAGACTTATCTTCCCAGCACTGGGATCCTGGGCTGGGGAGCCCATTGTTGTGTTGGGACCCTGCACTCAGGGGGGACTCCAGCAGTTGAGATAGCCCTCCTGATTTTTTTCCCCCAACGGACTTATCAGACACTAGCTTTTTTTGCCTTTTTTTTTTTTTTTTTTTTAAGATTTTTATTATTTCCAGAGAGAGAGGGTAAGGTAGGGAGGGAGAGAAACATCAATGTATGGTTGCCTTCACCTGCCTCCAGCTACAGACCTGGCTGGAGACCTGGCTTGCAACCTAGTTATGTGCCCTGGCTGGGAATTGAGCCAGTAACCTTTGGGTTTGCAGGCCGGTTTGGGTTTGGGTTTCCATTAAACCACTAGCCAGGTCCCCCCGCTCCTGATTTTTAACCACCACACAAATATGGGACCAGCCTCTTCCATATCTCCGCTTCTGCTAGCCTGGCTTTTTCTCTATGCCCTTACAAGACTTATGTTCTACTAGCCTGAAGGCAGTTCTAAATGATGGGTATTCTGTGGTTGTAATTTAGATGTGGTCCTGGGAAGAGATGAGCATGACATTTGCCTGCTGTACCATCCTGACTGGGTCTGAGGAGATGGGCTCTCATTGCTTCCTCTGGCCTCTTGGCTGTGGATTGTGCTTCCAAGCCAAGCCACAGGCAGGTTGTATGGATCAAATTTGGCCACAATGACCCTTCTGCTCCGTGGCACTAGGCATTAGGGCCCTTGTGACTGGGGACATATTTTTGAGCCCACCCCAGGCCAAGGGTGTATCAGACCCCTAGGTAAAGGTACCCAGGCCTCTGGGCTTCTATTCTTGACTTTATTCTATCTCTGGCTGAAACATTGAAACCCCCACTTTGTTATGAGGGAGAGGTCTGCCTTTTCAGTACCTTGGATCACAAAGGCTGTTTTTAGAGGCCTCCTGAGGGTAGGTGGCTGGAGTCTGGGCTTTTCCCCCAACAAGATAGGTTTGAATCTGTTTAAGTTGGTTACATTAGTGATTTTCTGGGGTTTTTCTGTCTAATAATACTGAGCAAAGTGTAGGACCTCTGGAATTGTGAATTATGAGGCTGGAGCTTACTGGCTTCCTCAGGCTCTGACCCAGCCATCCTTGAGAGGTTGTTTGCCTCTCTGGGCATCATGGGGAAGTGGGGTTCCATCTCCCTGGGGCCCTCATATCCTGCAACTATATGTTAGGTATAAAAGATAATCCCGTCCTGGGCTCTGGCTGGGATCCTGCATTCTAGATGGTATGGGTGACTGGCCAGGGCAGGCTGGAGTGTTCTCAGCATCTGATGATGCCAGCCACTTCCACTTGACTAGCCCTTCTCTAGCTCAGCAGAAGCTGGGCATGGGGCTTGACTTCTGATTTCTGCCCTACCCACAGTCCCCCACAGAGAGCTGCGACCTCCTAGGTGACATCCAGACCTGCATCAAGAAAAGCCTGGGGGAGAAGACCCGCCGGACCCGCTCCAAGGCCGCCAGTGAGTCATTGCCCTGAGTTGGGGGTGGCAGGGTACATCCTCAACACAACAGAGACCTGGGGTGGGATGGCAGTGCCCTGCCCAGACTCAGGCCTCTTCCTGCCTACAGAACCCCAGGAGCCGCCCTGGGTGGAGGTGCTGGTAGAGGTCCTCCTGGCCCTCCTAGCCCAGCCCAGCCATTTGATTCGCCAAGTGGCCCGGAGCGTGTTTAGCCATATCTGCTCCCACCTGACTCCACGTGCTCTACAGTTAATCCTGGATGTAAGTTGGGGCCTTGGGGAAATGGGTCCCAGGGTGTGGCTGTTCAAGTACCAGGCTGCACCAGAGCTGTCCTCTCAAGCCTTGTCCTCCCCATAACCAGCAGAGTGGGTGGGGGCCTCAGTCACCCTGCTGCTGTGGAGCCCTGTCCAGGGCCTGCTGAGTGGGCATCTCATCTGTGAAGGGGTCGCCAGCTCTGGGCATTGGAGAATGCAGCCTTACCTCCTGGGCTTCATTCTCCTCCCTTGACCCTTTGGCCAAAACTGGACTGAGCAAGGTCAGGGAAGTCAATCAGGGGAGCCAAGCTGTCTGAGGAGGGTGAAGGGTCAGCCCTCTGGGAATGCCCTGCAGGTGCTGAACCCTGAGCAGAGCCAGGACGAGGACGACAATGTGGTGGTCACGGATGACTCTGAGAAGCAGCTGGAGGATGAGGAGGTACTTGACAATAAGGGCAGAGCAGGGTGGGCGAACGCGTGGCACTTGATGGGGAGGTACTCCACACTAGCCACCCACAGGACAAGAGCTCAGAGGGCGAGGACAACAAGAACTCCGAGAGTGAGGAGAGCACTGAGGAGGAGAGCGACGAGGAGGATCGGGATGAGGACGTAGACCCCGGCTTCCGGGAGCAGCTGATGGGGGTGCTGCAGGCAGGGAAGGCGCTGGTGAGCAGAAACCTGGGAGGGGCTCCTGTCCCGCTTTGCGTCTGCATGTGCCACGAGATGCCAGGCTGCTCACTGGGCACTTGTCCCTCAGGGTGGAGTAGATGACAACGAGGACGAGGAGCTGGACGATGAGGCCATGATGGCCCTGGATCAGAACCTTGCCAGCCTCTTTGCCGAGCAGAAGCTGCGCATCCAGGCCCGGAGGGACGAGAAGAACAAGCTACAGAAGGAGAAGGCGCTCCGGCGGGACTTCCAGATCAGGGTGAGCCTGAGAACTGCCCCAGCGCACTCTGTGGCCCTGCCCCTCCCCTTCCTCTGTATGCCCTCCCACATCTGACTGAGCCCACCCATCCCGGCCACAGGTCCTGGACCTGATAGAGGTGCTGGTGACCAAGCAGCCCGAGAACCCCCTGGTCCTAGAGCTGCTTGAGCCACTGCTGAACATCATTCGTCGCAGCATGCGCACCAGCAGCACCAAGCAGGAACAGGACCTCCTGCACAAGACAGCCCGCATCTTCACGTGAGCATGGGTGGGTGGGGGAGGACACAGGCAGGCCCCAAAACCAGCACTCGGTGCCAGGTCTTTCGGGTTTCCCGAGTAGAAAGGGCAGGAGCCACATTTCTAGAGTGGGCCCCCTTGGCTGTCAAGGTTCGCTGCTTTCCCCAGGGGCACACGTCACCCAGCAGCTCTGCACTAGACCAGCAGTCTTTACTGCAGTTGGGAAGCCAGATGGGTCATCCAATGTCCTGGGCTGGTGGGTGGTGATAAGAGGTAGCAGGCGCCCAAGTGTTGAGTACATTAAACCAACTGGAGGTGCCACGGGAAGCCTCCTGGGAAGGTGTTAGCAGTACTGGGAACTGGAGGGTTTATTGGGCCCAGAGGCCACTGGTAGGGCAGAATGGGTGCAGACGGGAAGCAGCTGGAAAGCTAATGATCCTGGAGACCCCACCCTAGCAGTGCTGGTGGGCCACAGAGTTGTTCTTACTAGGAGCAGAGGCAGGGGGCAGGGGCTGGTTTGTCTTTAAGGGAAAGGGTGGCAGAGTGGGCTGCCTTGGAGCAAGGAACCCAGCCAGAGGGGCGATACAGGTGGCAGACCTGCCTTCCAGAGTTCAGAGGTGTTTGGGAGGACAAAGGCCTAGGGTCTGGAGATGCTGAGTACATAAAGGAGAGCAGGCAGGGAGAAGGTGACGAACCCCCAACTCATCTCTCATGTCAGCTCCAGGCCCCACTTGTTCTGCTAGTTCTTCCTGCCATGTACTTGGGCAGTGTTGGGCTTGTTGAGTGTCCTGCCTCTCATCCCCACCGTGTTCCCAACCCTATGGAGCCACACCGGGCTCTGAGCACACAGATCCTGGTCTTGCTTTGCAAAGGACCTGAAAGCCACTTTCACAAGAGACAGATGTAGATTGGAAATGTGGACCAGTTCGAGAGTGTTGGGCCCATGGTGCATCCTCAGCTCAGGGAGCTGGGTTCCCCTCTGGCTTGTTTTCAGAGCAAATCTGTAGGTGGCCCTGGGCCTCCCTCTGCAGCCTCAGTCAGATCCCTTTACTTACCTAGGTGTCTGTTCCCCTACCTGTGAAATGGGACTTGGGGTTTCTACTCTTGGGGTTGGCTCTGCTTTCTGGGAGCATGGGTGGAAAGACGTTGTAACCAGATCTGCCCCTTGCCGCCCCACAGACATCACCTATGCCGCTCCCGGCATTACTGCCATGATGTGGGCAACAGCGTGGAGACGCTGTACACCCAGGTGGAACGGCTGGTGCAGCAGGCTAGCCACCAGTCCGACTCCTCCGTCGCCCTCTACTACTTCAATGCCTCTCTCTACCTGCTCCGAGTTTTGAAGGGTAACACTATGAACAGGCTCATCCGCCAGATCCAGAAGGAGAAAGCAGGCACTAACTCCAGCACCAAGCCCAAGGGTCCTGAGGTGAGCCGACCCTGGCCCAGGAGGCTCAGCCTAGAAAGTCCAGGGCCGATAGATAGGAGCAAATCCCAGGCAGCATGTCGGGACCATCTGCCCATTTCATAGATGGGGAGTTGAGGCTGTGACTGCCCAAGGACCCAGCTTTCATCCTTCCCTCTCTCTCGCATCATACCGACTACCTCTCAGGTGGCACGGGCTAACTGCTGCTTAGATTTGAACCTTGTGACCCCGATCTACTCGTCAGCGTTGAGCTCCTTCCTGACCAAGCGTAACAGCCCACTCACCGTTCCCATGTTCCTCAGCCTCTTCTCCCGGCACCCGGTGAGTGTAGGGCCTGGCCCACCCCCACAGGGCCCCTGCCCCCCCAGGCCCCCATCTCACAGCCCTGCCATTCCCTGCTTAGATGCTGTGTAAGAACCTGCTCCCTGTTGTTATCCAGCACGTGACAGGCCAGGTGCGGCCTCGCCATCAGGTAAGGGCCTACCTGGATTTCCCACCTGGCTCATTTCTGGCTGCATGTTTGTGACTAAGGGCCCTCTGACCTGGCCAGCTCCTCTCTCACTACAGGCATAGTAGCTGTGGGGTGGGGACAGCTTTGCTCCTAATGCTTCTACTTCCTAAGTGGCTGAGCCCTGCAACTCCTTAGCGCTCCTACTCTAACCTGCACAGGGAAGCCCCTGTGCTGTCTGCTCAGGTGCCTAGCTGTCGGGCAGGACAAGGGCAGAGACAAGGGGCCTGGGGAAGCTGGGGGAAGGTGACACTGAGTAATAAATGGGTCAGGAGCTGCTTCAGTCCAGGTTGCTACTTCTATCCAGCCGAGAGCTCTTGCTCCCCCACACCTCAGGCCTCTGTTCCCTCACCTACCCGAGAAGAGGTTGCAGACCCCAGAGCTGTGCGGTAACAACCCAGGCAGGTTAGACGCAGCGCAGCAACCCCTCACGCAGCCTAGGGCTGACTTGGCCTTATTAGATGCCTGGCAGGCTGCCAGAGGCCTTGGGGTCCCCTTTGGTTCCCTAACCTGGCCCAGTGTACCAGGTCTCCTGGTGACCATGTTCCACCACCCTAGGCGCAGGCCTGCCTGCTGCTCCAAAAGGCCCTGCCTGTTCGAGAGCTGAGACTGTGCTTTGAAGACCCTGAGTGGGAGCAGCTGATTGGCCAGATCCTGGCCAAGGTCACCGAGGTGAGGCCATGGGATCTCCTCCCACACCCCCATCAGGAATGGTCTTCTCAGAATCTGGAAGCAAGGATTCCTGGGGCCCTAAGCATTGTGATGGTTTGGGTTGGCTCAGGAAGATGGGTTCTCCATTGGACTCTGGTTTCTTGGGTGGGAAATGGCTTCGGGAAGTGTCCAGAGTGGCTCAGCCTGTCCACCACCTGCTCAGAACCTACAGGCACTGGGTGAGGCACAGACCAAGTCAGAGCACCTGAAGGAGCGGTCCTCCTTGGAGCTGCTGAACACTCTCTTCCGGATTATAAACCATGAGGTAAGTCTTAGGTTCAGAAAGGAGGCCACCAGGCAGGCAGAGGAACTAGTCTCAGCCAAGGCTTAGGGGAGGTGGGGAACCATGTGGGGAAGGTTTGGGATGCCAGGGGAGGAATCAGGCTGTTCTTGTTGGCGTGGCTACAGAGCCATGGGCAGTGGCTTCGGAGGAGGGAGTGCCACACTATGCCTGGCTAGCGCTGGGATGAGGGGCACCGTTGGTGTTCCTGCTCCAGGAGGAAAGCTGAGTGGGGCGGCGGGGAGGGCCAGGTGTGAAGATTCCTGGCGGGTAGCAGTTAGGAAGCCAGGTCTCCAGGCCTGTGAACAGGGGACAGGGGTCATCAAAGTCAGGGCCAGGAGGCAGCTATGGATGGGTGTCTTGGCCTAGATACCACATACCGGGCAAGCTTGCTGAGAGGGTACCTGGGGAGGGGATGCGGCCTGGGCTAGGACCTTGAAGAACAGTGAGGGGGCCTGAGATGCAGTCCCCAAAATGTCAGTAAAAAGCCAGGAGAGCAGGGTATGCTAGAAGCAGTGGGTCTCAAAGTAACCCAGTCAATATGTGACAGGGAGGGTGAGCTGGGGAGAAGGGCTTTGGCCACCCTGACATTGCACGATGCCCTCAGAGGTGACACCCAGGGCAGGACTGAATGAGAGGTAGGGACATAGAGATTAGGACTATGGCTGTGGAAAGGAAAAAAACATGGCCCCTGGGGCTCTTTTTTTTTTCTTCCTAAGGCAAATGAACCTGGTGATTCACAGGCAGTAGGAGTGGCTGAGGGTGCAGAAGGGGTGTGGGGTTACTGGAGAGGTTGTAATTGGGCAAGGGTGGGAGGACTGGTGACCAGGAGCTGGGGAGAAGCCCTGTGTCCCATGTCCACTGCAGCCACAGCTTTCCCACCCTTTGCAGAAGCTGACCATGGAGCTGACAGCTGTCCGGGACGTGCTGCAGAGCCATCAGTCAAAGCTGCAAGACAGGGTGCAGCAGCGGGAGCACTCCGCCGGGTCCAGCCGCCTCTACGATCTCTACTGGCAGGCTATGAGGGTCCTCGGGGTCCAGTAGGTCCTGGGAGGAAGCCCATACCTTGGGGGTGGGGGGCTGGAGAGACCCTCACACTGCACACATCGGGGTGTGCGTGCCCCAGGGTTGGAGCTTTGGGTGGCCAGGGTCCCGTGGGACTGCAGGCGGAGGACACGCCTGCGCTTGCTGGACAACTCCATACTTCACTCACTTCGTCCCAGGCGCCCCAAGTTGGAGAAGAAGGATGCCAAGGAACTCTCCAGTGCCCCAGAGAACCCTGTTAGCATGAAGCGGAAGAAAAAGGGATTTCTACCGGAGACCAAGAAGCGCAAGAAACGCAAGTCAGAGGGCACCGTGCAAAAGGAGGATATCCAGCCTACAGCCACTGGTGGGGACCAGCCCCCCAGCACAGGCAAGAAGAGGAAAAGAAGGAAGGCCAAGGTCACAGCCCAGGCCCAGGTGAATGGGACACCTGTTGCAAAGAGTCCCACCACCAAGAGTCTGGCCCCAGAGCCTCCTGCCCTGAGTCCCAGCACCCCTGCCAAGACCCCAAAACTACAGAAGAAAAAACGGAAGCTGTCCAAGGTGAATGGAGCCACTCCTGAGCCCCCCACGGAGCCAACTAGCAAAAAACAGCATCAGAATGAGCTGCCCAAAAAGGGGGCCTCCAGCAAATCACCAATGTCTGCGAAGTCTGCGCTGCCTCGGAAAAAGGCAAGATTGTCTTTAGCCTGCAAGAGCCCCAGCCTCCTCCTCCTTCAAACCGGGGCCAAGAGAAAGAAAGCCCAGCTGCGGAAAGGGGAGAAGCCCTGAGTGCAGGCCCTGGCCCTTGGCCCCTCCCCACCCACCCTGGAGACTCCTCTGTTTTTCTTACCAGGATTTTAATAAACGAGCCACTGTGTGAGGTGCTGCCTCTGGCCCTGGGGGCAGAGGGTCTGCCACCAGCCTACCAGCAGGTCCTCCTACAAGCAGCAAGCACAGAGTCCTTGTCTGTGTGATCCAAGGGGAGCAGAGACCCCAACCCTGGCTGTCTCATTTCTCAACCCAGAGCATATTTGAATTGTATGGGGCTGGGACCTTGGCCCCTGATAATGTGGGCCAGGTCCAGGGCTCTGGTGTCTGAGCAGTCGGCCCAGGTGGATGCCACCAGCACAGTGCTGGCCTCCACACTGGCTGAGCATAGGTGTGACCACTCCTTGTGTGCCCCCACCACCACCCCACCCCCCACCCCGGTTGCTTTCTTGCAGGAGCCACCAGGGCATGATTTAAATAGGTTTATTTCTTCATTTACAAGAGGAATATATTTGGCTTCTCTCTTAAGACTCTGAGATTCACAATCAGCAGCTCTAAAAAATAAAGGAGCAGTTTGGCTTCCGGAAGGAAGAGGAGGCAACACTTGGACCTGGTTCTTGTACAACAAGAAAACATTGCTGGGGCCCCCATTGAGGCTGGGGTGAGGGTGGAGGCCAGGCTGATCTTTGGGGGATCCCATCCCTTTATTAGGCCTCCCCAAAGATGCCCCAGAGCTTGGTGGGGAGTGGGTATTCCAGTAGCTTACACGCCACTGAAGCCACACCAGCCACTAACTACAGGGCAGAGTATTGTTTGAGCTGGGTTTTAGGGTCTCCTCCTGGCCACAAAGGGCCCCCAGACCAGAACCACCTTGATTCCAGCCAATGTGCAGGGAGGGAGTATGGAGCAAACAGCATATTATGAGCTGCCTGCTGGGGACTAGGATCTGATATGAAGTTCAAAGTTAGGCAGCTGTGCCCAGCATGTGGCTGCAACGGTGGGGTGGTATATGCAGATAGGGCCACAGGGGTGATCAGAGGTTGGGGGAGGGGGTTGAGGGCTATGGAAATGCAAGTGAACAGCACTGACATTTGGGTGGAGGGGCTCTGCGTGTCAGCTGCTTGGGCCTCGGCCTCCAGCAGCTATTCCCTGGGTCAGGAAGCTCAGCAGGTGACTGCTACCTGTGGGTTTTTAGAAGAGCCCAGTGTGAGTCAGGAGTAGGTTCTGACTTCTGTGAGGGGTCTGCAGAAATGTGAACAGGGTCTGCAAGGAGCCCTGTATCCTAGGCAGGCCCCCCCGCAGTGATCTCAGGCCTTGGGAGTACAGGTAGTAGCTACCACCAGGGCCTTCACCCCTGGTGATGCTGGCTCCCTATGGAGAGACCTGGGCCACATCCAGGCTGAAAGCCAGCTCCAAGTGGGAGAGGCACATGCCCTCCAGAGTAACCAGCCGGACTAGGAAGTTCTCAGTGATTGGTGCCAGGTTGAGTCCAGTATCTCTGAGGTCAGAATCCCAGCTGAAAGGCTGTTGTCCCCACAAACCAGGGATCCTCAGAGCCTGAAGTGATACCCCGAGACCTGGGCCACCTCTGGGTCTGGGTCCGGTCCCGGAGCTGTTGGGTCTCCAGCACTGCAGCTAATGTCTGCCTTGCCCAGCAAGCTACGTGGGGAAGTCAGGTATCCTGGCCCTGCAGTTGGAGAAGGCAGGGACTTGCCCAGGATCACGTAAGCTGGTGACAGACCAGACTCTCTCCACACACCCAAAGAGGGCTGTCTTCTTGGGTCCCAGTGACCCTGCAGCCCTAACCCAGGGCTGGGGGTCTGTCCAACCATGTGGCCCCAGCACACACAGCCTTCCAGGTTACTTGACACAGCCTCTTCTTGGAGCCACGGCCACTCAGCAGTCCCAAACCAGAGATGGTGAGCGTCCAGCTGTGGGTCACATGGGAGGCTGGACAGCCCAGTAGGGCTGGGATGCTGAGGGACACCTCCCAAACTAGGTGGGAGGGAGCGTTCTCCATAGTTCCAGAGGCACCTAGAAGGAAGCGGTTGTCAGAGGTCAGAGGTGGAGCTTTGGTCATTTAGACTTCATTTTCCTTGCTGTTTGGAGAAATGCCTTTCTCTGTCTCTGGGGGCATGTGGGTCTACTGGAGCGAGGGGACCTCAGGTCTTGCACTGCTAAGAAATGCCACTCCCAGAGGCCAGGCCTGGAGGAAGATCAAAGTATAGGAGTCAGGCTCTGGCACTTCTAGAAAACTGGGATGGCAGAATCCACGACAGAGCAGGGAGTTCTGGCCAGTCACCACTGTGGCCCTGACCTGTGTCCCCAGCCCTTCTGAGAAAGGAAGGGGGGGCCTGATTTACTGGAAGAAGGAGCCTGCAACCCTCCCACAGATCCTCCACTCAATTTGGGCAGCGTTTCAAGAGGAAGGGCTACCCTAAGCACTCCCTCTCCCCTACTCCTGCCTTCTCCTCCCACAAGGAACGCACCCTCAGCGCCCCTGACCTGCACTCACCGCCTCAAACCTTCTCGGATGCAGGTGGCATCACCAGCTCGTTCGCCCTGGGGAAGAGACGGGCGGGGGTCAAGGTGGCGGATCAGCGGGGGCCGAGCCCGGGCACTGCTCTGGCACATCGCATCACGGGGGCCGGTTGACCGGACGCGCTGGGCAGGGACCTCGTCAGCCCCAGGGGGAGATGGGAGAGCCCAGCGGTGGGGAGAGGAAAGAGAGAGAAGAGTAAAGAAAAGAGAAGTCAGAAAATGAGAGAAAAAGAAAGGAGAGGGGTCCCAGCTCCGAGCACCCTTAATTCCAAAGAAACCCAAGTCTGGAACCCCCAGGAACAGCCCGGTTCACTGTGGCTCCCCCAGCTCCCAGACCCGCTCTGGGTGGAGGGAGGCCTGTGAGCTGCAGGCAGCATGGCAGGGACCCCAGAGACCCATCCGCATCCTCCTCCCAAGGAAGGGTTGTGGCAGCAGATGCAACAGACCCCCCCATCCCACTCACTGCTGCTCGGCCTTGGCACGGTCACTGAGGAAGAAGAGAGCAGTGGCTAGGAAGAACATGCCACCCAGCACCACGACGAAGGGGCAGAGCATGAGGGCGTAGCCCAGGCTCAAGAACTCCCAGAGCGCGGAGTCCTTGGTGCTCTGGCGGAGCAGGTCAGAGATCTGCAAGGATGTGGGCGAGGGTCAGGGTAGGCCCACCACTTGCAGCCCGTCACCCACCACATCCCCTCCTGCCCCGGAACTCACAAAGCCAATGAGGTAGGGGCTGCCAGCGTCCCCCAGCAGGTGAGAGGTGAAGCTCTGCAGGGCCATGGCAGTGGCCCGTCTCGTGGGAATGACCACACACTGTGGAAGAGGTGGCGGATCAGAGGCCAGAGGAGCCAGACCCACCCACCTGGCCTTGTCCCTGGGATCAGGACCCTTCTGAAGCCCTCACACCTCGGGTCCCTTCTGCCCCAGTGCCTTCACACCTCACTCCCCGAGCCCCCCACCCCCCACCCCCCAGCAGGGCTCTCTGCTCATCTCCAGTTCAGGAGACCAGGCTGCCTTAGATCCTGCACTGGGCTCTGGGTGGAGAGCCAGCTGCAGTGGTCATGGGAAACCGAGGCCCAGAGGGACACAGATTACACATGGAGCCAGGCAGCGCTGGACTCAGAACCTTCACCTCTCAGCCTTCTGCCCTCACCTCCCCACCATTAAAGATCCTTCTGGGTTCCCCCTCCATGAAGTTGTCTAACCAAGGAGTGGAGAGTAGGACCCTGCCTGAAAGCCTCCATGTTCACTCATGGACACCCCAGAACCAAATGCCAGGAGCCACTGGGCACCAGGCACCTTATCAGATCAATTAGGCCCTAACCACAGGGGTGGCAGCTCCAAAGGTGGGTGAGGCAGTCAGCAGCCAGCTCAGTGGGTGGCCTGGGCAGCCCCCTGCCCCCAAGCTCTAGCTGCCTCATCAGAGTACCCGCCATTGGATAGTCTGTGCCAGCAGCCAGTGCCCACTGGATACTCCAATACAGAGCATGGTAGGAGACCTGGTCCAATGGGATTGTGTGGCCCCATTTCCAGCAATAGGCATGTGGCAGTGACAATAAAAATGGGACATGATTTCCCTGGGACCCAAACCGTGTCAGCAGCTGGGGCCGCCACAGGGGGCAGAGGCAGGGCTGGGGGTCCTCTACAGCACCAAGGGCACGTGATTCAGATTCCTCCTCCCTTCACTCCGCCTGTGCAGTGAGCCCCCAACCCACCCCTGCCACCCTGCCTGGCTCCATGCAGATGCATGGAGCTGAGTCAGACCGCCCCCAATCCCATGTCTCCCCTAGCCCATGGACTGGCGTGGGCAAGACAGAGTCAGTCCCAAGTGAAGCAGATATGCAGGAATGCTCTTGTGAGGCAGGGCAGCCTTCCTGGAGAGCAGCTGGTAGGGGCCCCCATGCCTGGCAGACTCTGATCTCCTGCATTGCCCCACATTGGGGCACCCCACCCTGAGTACCCTGAGTGTGTGCCCCTGAGGGGCCCGTTAGCCTCCTGCCCAGCAGCTCCCAGATACTCTCCCCGACCCCTCCCTGCTGGTCCTGGAACTCTCTTCTCCCAATCCTCTCCTGACACTGACTTGAAGAATTCCAGAGGACAGGACCAGGTGTCACGCCATCCCACCCCCACCCCACCCCCAACCCTTACCACCCTTCAGACCACTGCAAGTCACCAGGTCCTCAACTACTCCCAGTTCCTCCCAGGCTGCACCCAGCCCTAACCAGGGACACAAACCCCTGCCATGCTCAGACAGCCCTTTGTCCCTGGCCTGCTGCTCTGGAGCCCATTGTTGGCCCTGTGAAGACAGCCTCTGTCCACCCGGCCCCAGGCGACGGACTCCAGCAGATGTGCCTGGGACCCAGGCTGAGCTGGATCGATGGCAGCTCAGACCCTGGGGGAGGAGCATTGGCAGGCAGCCCCCCTTGGTGCCAGCCTGGCACTGCCAGCCTCTCAGCCACAAACCTGAGCCTCCAGACACCTCCTCCCTATCCCTCCTCCACATCCACTGTCTGCTCAGCCCTCTGATTGCAGCCCCATGCAGACCCCAACGCTCCCCACCTCTCCACCCCCACCAGTCCTGTAAGAGCTTCCTCCCCTTCCTTCGCTGTCCCCAGCTGCCCAGAGGTCAAGAGGCCTTGCCAGCAGAGGCAACCTCAGCCTGCCTCACCATGAGGATGTCTGCGGTGATGGCCCAGTTAGAAAACAGCAATGTCTCCCCAACAAAGATGCAGACCTGCCCAGGAGAGACCAGAACAGCCGTCAGGAGGCACTCACTCACCAATAGCCACAGGTTGCTCCCTGCACACTGGCTGCTGGCAGGGAGCCCCAAAGCCTCCCACCCCTCCCCCTGGGGCCTGCAGCTCCTGGGGCTAACAGAGAATCTGGCTTACTGAGCCATGCCTACAGCCCTGAAGGGCACCAGAGCCCAGGACAGAGCAGGACAGGCAGATAGGAGCCTCCCCATGGGGAGGGAGGGCCCCATAAGTCTGCCAGGCCACTCCCCCCACCCCTCCTCTATCCCCCAACAAACTCACATAGGCCCCAACGATGCTGCTCTTGGCGGCCACGAAGATGAGGCAGATGAAGATGGCAGAACCCAGCATGCCCACAGCACACACCAGTGGGTCAGCCCGCTGGGTCCGAAGGCGGCACCAGCGTGTGGCTCCTGCCCCCGTGACCACACCCAGAAAGCCCGTAAAGCAGGTGATGGCCCCAAAGATGAGGCTGTGGGGACAGAAGATGGTGGGGTATGGTTGATAGGAAGGACAACACTGGGGCAAAGGGCTGGCACTTCTGTCCAGCATCCTTAGCCATCCTGCCGCCCACCACCCTCACACGGACCTGGCCCCACCTGTCCTTGGCCCCACAGGGCGGGCTGCTGCACGTCTCTGCCGTCTTCTGCACGACTTGGGCACGGTACAGGTAGAGGGGGATCCACATGCCCAGGGCCCCTGTGGCGAAGGACACGGCTGACGTGGCCAGGGAGGAGAAGACGTAGCTGCGGCTGGGGAGAGGCCAAGGCAGCAACACTGAGTGGGCCAGGACCCCTGCAGCCGGCCCAGAGAGCAGCCTTTCCTCTCCTACTCCTTCCCCAGGGTCAGAAGGCTTCTAATGTCTTCCCTTCTGGGCTCTGTGCAGGAGGGCTATGGCTACAGAGTAATAAACTCCAGTGGCCAAAATGTCACTCCCAGCCCCGTTGGCAGCAGACAGCAGGGAGTCTGGGCAAGGGTGCTGGTGGGTCACCCTGCAAAGGATGTCTTCTCATCTTGGCACCTCCCCCCCTCCCCCCTGACCCCTCCCAGCAGCACTCACTTGCGGATCAGGGCTTTCATGTCCCGCAGCCACGAGGTCCGTTCTTTGAGTTGCCCCCCGAGCTGGTCAGCATGGCCTCTCTTAGTGGCCGGGACCAGGATGAGGATGAGTGTTCCTGTGATCATGCCCACAATGGGGGACACCTGATAGGGCATGGAGCACCGAATTAGGACACCAGAGCCAAGTTGGCTTTGTCTCCGCCATACTAGGTGTGGAGCACGGGCAAGTCACACCTTCTCTGGGGTCTGGGCTCCGCTGCTGGGCTAATATCTGCTTGGCCTTCCTGATTGAACTGCTGAGCAAAGCCACTGGGGATGAAGTCAGCAGAAAGGGCTTAGGGAGTCACACTGCAGTGTTCAGGGCAGGGGCAGGATGGGAGGGGTGACCGAGGGAAGAGGGGAGGATGGGCGGACAGATGAATGGAGGAGGGAAGATGACAGATGGCTAAAGAAATGGACAGAGATGGATGGATGGAAAGGAAGATAGGTAGATATTGGACAGAAATATAGAATGATGGGTGGGAGAGGAGACAGTTCCTGTGGACAGGGAACAAGATACCAGCCCTGCCCAAGCCCCTGGGTCCTCGCCTGGGGGGCACTGGGAAGACTGGGAAGACTGGTTGGGCATGAAGCATCCAGCAAACAGATCAGGCAGGTTTTCACTTGGGATTGGCCCACATGGTCCCCAGGAGAGCAGAGGCTCAGGACCCCTTTTGGGTCTTCCCTGTATCCAGCCCAGTGTGAAGAACAGAACCTCTAAGCCCCAGAACTCTCTCCAAACTGGGGGATGGGGGGATCCTGGCAGCCCGGATTCCAAGAAGTCAGTTCCTCCACCAGCCAATGAGACAGGGAAATCTGCTCCCACCGCCACCAGGCCTAGGACCCCATGGGCTGGGGTGTTCCTCTCCACTCACTCCCACCCCCATTAAGAAATTCCACGGAGGCTGCTTCCTTCCTGCTTTTGAGGAAAAAACACTTTGTCTTAAGCTTCCTCTCCTCCACAAGACTGGGGATCTCTGTTTCCTCTGATTGCACTGTCCTGGGGCTTTGGCAGACTTGCCCTGAATCCTCACCAGGGACAGGAAGTGGCTGCAGACCCGGGGGTGGGGGGACCCACACAGAGGTCTCGCCTCAGCCTCACCCCAGCACCGTGCCAGGGCTCGAAGCAGGAAGCGCCATCGTGGACCTGGAATTTCCGGACAGGGTGGGAGAGCTCGTCCTCTCAGCAGGGAGCCTGAGGGTGGTGGGGCTGTTGGCCCTTCTCACACCTGGGCTCCCCAACACCACCACATGGACTAATCCAGGAGGGTGCAGGCCCACCATGTGGGAAGCCTGGAGGCTGAGATCTGCATCCTAGCCAGGTTCTGTCCCTAAAGCTCTGGGTGAGCCTGGGCAGAGACTGGTCTGGGGGTGTCCTTACCCGCAAGGCCCAGTGCCAGTCTCCGGCAGCCTGCTTCACGCTGGAGCCAGTGATGTAGCCCAGGCCGCTGCAGAGAAGACAGGCACAGTCGTAAGGACAGGTGGGGGTGGTGGGCAGGGGATGCCCGCCCACCTGGCCCAACTACCCAGCCAGCTGGTGGGGGAGCAGATCCAGCATTTCTCCAAGGCTAACCACCCACAAGTTCAGGTTACACAGGGCCCAGCCTCAAGGAGAGGAAGGGGTCGGAAGTCAAAGGGGACCTTGCCCATATCCTCACCTGCCCAGTGGGATGGCAAAGTAGAAGATAGAGAGCATGAGTGTGCGTGTGTTCTTGGTGAAGAGGTCTCCGATGATGGTGGGCGCGATGGTGGAGTAGCTGGCCTCACCGATGCCCACCAGCCCCCGGGACAGGACCAGCAGCCAGAAGTGCTGTGGGGCAGGGGCAGAGAATGTTGGGGGACTGTCTTCCTCCTCCTCCGCCTGCTCATCCTTCATCCCCACTTTGCTCCACACCCCCAGCAGGGTCCAGGAACTAGGGGAGAAGATGGAGCCTAACCCCTGCCTCAGCAACTACACCCCCAGGCCACCGTGGGCCTGTTTCCCCCTCCATAGCATGGGTCTGACTGGGCCTGGTTGGCCCAGTGCTGGGATGGGACTTGACTTTACCAAGCTGAGAGTTGTAGGTATGGTCCAGAAAGGCCCCTCAGTCCTCATAAGTATGAAGGACATAAGCTTGTGTCTTCATACCCCCCTCCAATTAGGAGACTTCCTCCCTGAGTTTGGCCCCACCTTGGGAGCCTCGAGTTATCCCCATTTTGTGTCCCACCCCCAGGCAGGGCAGCTGGGCTGACCCTGGCAACACTGAGAATCAAGTGCGAGAGAGGAGTGAATGAGGAGGGCACAGGGCAGCCCAGTGGGCTGGGTGCTGCCCCGCTGCACACACACACACACATCAAAGAGCAAAGCCCCGCTGAGCTGGGAAGGGTGGGGCCACACCAGCTGCCAGTGGTGCTACCCCTTTGATGTGGACCCGTGTCCTCTGTCCCCCCAGCTACCCAGGGCCTGAGAACCCAGCCTGGTCATCTTTCCCCGGCCACACCCTGACCACCCATCTGGCCAGCATCGCCCACATCCACCCTTCCTCCGGGCTCTCGGCTTCCCTCTCTCCATCTTTCCAGCTCTTCTCTGGCCCAGCTCAGCCATCCCTGTGCCTCTCATTCCTACAGCTCATTCACTCTCTCCTCCTCCGAGTCTTTCCCTAGTCCCTTGCCTCTGCTTCTCTTCCTGGGGATCATCTGCCTACAGCCTTTGTCTATTTTTCTGTTGGATTGTCTTTCTTACCTTGATTTCGATTAGCATTTTATAGATCATGGCTATTGATCCTTTATTATGTATGTCACAAATGTTTTCCATCATCTTTCTTTCCACTTTGTATATGTATTGTTTAATTTGAGGGTATCCAGTCTGTTAAGTTCCTCTTATTGGCTTCTGGGTTTTACCTCTTGTTCAGCAGGGCCTCCCTACTCCACCCCACAATGATTGAAATAGTCGGGAATATTTTGTGTTTGTTATATTTTAGAGAGGGAGCAAGAGACTGGGAGGGTGTCCTCAGCCATTTTCCTTGTCCAAAAGCATGCAGATAAGACACCTCTGACAAGAGATCCTGTTGCACTCCTGCTCCCCAGGAACCCATGTTATTGTGCATTTGTTTTTGTATATCCATGCACCAACGCACGGCACTTAGTGTCCCCGTGTGCCGTGAAGGGAAAAAAAAGAATGTAAAGGAACAATTTCATGCATCTTGTCCCACAACTTGCTTTTCCTGCCATTCTTATTGTGTAATATATATCCAGTTCATTCCTTTGTGATCTAGAGTATCACAGGAGAAAGACACCCCATTTCATCTGGGCTTCCCTTAGTCATGTTCCTTTAGGTCATTTCCCTTTTTTCTATGTCAAGGCTGCAGCAAACATCCTCGCATTCGCTCGCGTCCACAAGTTGGAGCTTCTGTCTTGGGTGTAGAAGTGAAAATTAGAAGGCTGGGCCGTAGGGAGGTACACAGCTAGAATTTTACAAAATTCTGCCGTTTATTTTTTCTTTTTCTTTTTCTCTTCCCCCCCCCCCAAAGAGTATCAATTTACACTCCCACCGGCAGCTTTAGTAACACTTGGTATTACCAGCCTTTTTAATTGTTGCCGATCTGATGGGTGTGAAATAGTATCTCATTGTTGTTTTAATTTGCATTTCCCTGATTACTCCACAGAGTACTGTCTCTTCCCTCTTACTGCTCATCAGGTAGCTTCTCCTGAAATTGCCTGGCACTGTCCTTTGCCCATTTTTCTACTGTGTTATTTCATCTTTTTCTTGTTGCTTTATAGTTCTAGATTTTTATTGCTCACTTTGACTTTACTTTGCCCCTTTTGGAATTCATTTGGATATGTGGTTTGAAATATAAACTTTATTTTTCATCCAGATGGAAAGTCGGTTCACCCAAACCCTTTCAGATGCAGCGTTCATCCTATACTCAGTTCCCATAGAAAGGAGGACTGTTTCATTGATCTATCCCCCTGCTGTTTTATTTAGAATGGCCATATTGGATTAAGTGATAGGGCAAATCCCCTTTCATTCTGATTTTTCATAATGTTCTCGGCTGTTCCTAGGCATTTTCTCTGCCAAATTACCTTCAGAATCACATTGCCAAGGTCCACCAAAAACTTCCACAAGCCTCAGATTGTGGTTGCAATGAATGTATAGATTAATTGGGGTGATCTATCTGTTTCTGTCTCTCTGCTTCTGCTCATCTTCTCTCCCCACCCCGCCCCTTGCCTTCTATGAACTGCAGTGGGACCCAGCACCAGCCTCATGGTCCTGTTCTCACTGGTCAATTCCAGGAGAAGCACAAGAGATCAGAAGACCAGGGGCCTGGCCAGGGGCAGAACCAGGCCCAGAAGGGCCCTAAAGGCTTCTGGTCCAGGCCCCATTTTTTACAGTGGGTGTCAGGCTGACACTCTGGGCTTAGAGCTTACCCAAGTCTGACCCTCCTCTGAAGCTGCCCCATGAAGCAAAGTTGAAACCCCAAACCTGCCGCTTCTCTTTGCACTCGCCTCCAACGTCCTCTGGATCAGTGTAAACCTGACTCACCGTTTTTTCCCTTCTTCACACTCTCCCAGCATCCTGCACTGCCCTCAGGAGGAAGCCCAGGCCCTCCAACCTGCCCCTGGAGACTCTCCATAACTTGGTCCCTGCCTTCCTTTCCAGCCAAACCACTCTCATTCTCAATTTCTCAACATCCTCCACCATTTCTGCACCTATCAGTTTGCTCCCTCTGCCCATGCTCTCTTCACCAGAAGGCCTCATCTCCCTGTTCTGCCTGCCCAGATCAAATGCTACCTCCTCCAGGAAGCCTTCCCTAACCCCCAGATTTTAAAAGACTGCTCTCTCTACATTGAGGACTCCTGTCCCATCCTTCCCTTCTCCAGCCTGGGAGCTCCAAAGGACAGGGCCAGGGTCTCCTCCTTTACCCCCAGGCCAAAAACTCCTTGAGAACAGATCCTGGTATTTTCCCCTTCTTCCTCCATGTACCTCTACAGTAGTCATCACGTGATTGTCCTTCCTCTGCTTGAACATCCCTAGGGATGGGAAATTCACTATCTTTCAAAGCAACATATCCCCCTTTTGAAAGAAAGAATAGTAATAATGATTTGTGGAACACCTGCTATGTTCCAGGCCCTAGATATTCATTAGTTCAGTTATTTCTTTTAAAAAAAACCTTCAAACTGGGAAAGATTGTCCCAATTTTAAAGATGAAGAAACTGAGGCTCAGAGAGGTTAAGTAAATTTCTCCTGATCACAAGGCTGAGTAGACAACAGAGCTGGGAGCCAAGTCAGAAACATCTTCCTTACGTCAAAGTGACATCTGCCTCCCTAGGACTCTGACTCTAGTAGTTAGCTGGTGGTCAAACGAAGAGCAAGCTGTGGGAGGCTGAGGCAGGGTAGTGGCTCACCTACGCTCACACAGCAAGGTGATGGCCAAGACAGGGCTAGAACCAGAGGGTCCTGACTCCTGGGCTAGACTAGTTCACCCTGCTCCATGCATCCTCTTCAAATCAGAGGCAGCTTAGAAAGACTCAGGGCGCCACACTGGACTGCAGGTCCAATTTATAAAAGTCCCCAAAGACCCCCTCATCCTACTGTACTTGGAAGATGCTATCTAGGGTTCAAGCAGAGGGGCTGGAGCCCTTTGTCTAGACTAAAACAGTTCAATCAGACTGGCCACCCACTGGAGGAACAGGTGGGACGCTCAGGATTGCTAGACAGGAAGTCTGGACAGGCCTTACCTGCTGGGAGATGAAGGAGCTGGAGAACGTGACTGCCGACCAGAAGAAAATGCCACAGCTGAGGATCACCTTCCTGTTGAAGCGGTCTCCCAGGTAGCCAAAGACGGGGGCAGCCACCATGAAGCTGCAGATGAACACTGCGCAGGCAGAGGAGGCTGTGAGGGGCACTGTGGGGTCCCTGCTAAGCCCACCTGCCCACAGCACCCTGGCTTGAGGCCCAGAGCCCAGGGACTGAGCAAGCCACCCCACTGAAGAAGCAAATCATGAATGTTAATGATAATGAAGAACCTTGCCAGGCCTGGACCCGGTGCAGGCAGGAAAGGCCCTCTGGGATCAGGCGATGCTACCCACCAGCCTCTTTAATGCAGACCCATAATCTGTCCACATGTAGAGGAGCCTTTTACTGTTTTAAACTAGTCAAGGTATACTTGCCAGTTTCTGTGTGCCAGGAGCTGTACTGGAGCTTACCACAACTTCTGTATCCCAACCCATCCCACCTCGAAGGTGGGAAGACAGGCTCAGGGAGAAACCACTGCCCGAGGCCCCACCAGCAATAAAACAGCCCAGTGGGGATCTCAGCCTGGCTCCAGAACCAGTACTCCTTATACTTTAAAGCCACACTGCTTTCCTCATTAGACTTGGGGAAAAGAGGAGAAAAAGCACACAGCAAATCAGGGCAGCACTGGGCCTGGAACTCCAGGTCTCATACCTGACAAATCACCAGCCACCCTCACTCCCAGCTGCTGCACAGGCTTGCTTGGCATTTGGAAACGTTTATTTTGTTCCCTCCTTCATTCATTCACTTATCCATCCATCCCCCATCCCATTCATCCATTCAACAAAACAAAAATTCCTGCCTTCTTGGTACTTTCCTTCTACTGAGGAGAAATATGCAAAAAAATAAAAATATATATATTGTATACCAGATAGTGACAAGTGCTAAGGAAGGCAAAGGGCAGAAACAGGAGATAGGAAATGTGTAAAAACAGATACTATAATTTTAAATAGATGGTTCAGAGAAAGTGACATTTCAGCAAAGACCTGGAGGAGACGAGGAAACAAATCATGTAAATATTGGGGCAAGAATGGCAAGTACAAAGGCCCTGGGGCAGGAGTGTGCTTAATATATTTGAGAAACAACAAGAGGCCATAGGGGAAAGGCCAGATCGGGTAAGCCTTATGGCCCATTGTGATGCTGTGGCTTCTGTGAGTAAGAAAGGAAAACACTGGAGGATGCTGAACAGAGGAGTGACCTGACCTGATTTTGTTCTTTTAGCACAAGAGAAGGGCAGCCTCAGAGGACGCCAGGGAGATGTCACTGCTAGTGATGGGAGGAGCCTTGGAGGTCCCAGGTGGGATAAAGAGGGCAGCAAGCAATGGCAGGCCTGGGTCACAGGCAAGGAATCCCCTAGTTCCTCTCCCTGCAAGGCAGTCCCACAGCTGATGCGCAGATGGCCAGACAAAGGCTGGGAGTGGGCAGACAAGGTGGCCAGTGACTGGCCTCTGACCGCCAGGCTGCATGTGCATGTGGGCTGGGTTGCTCTCACAGACCTGAGTCCTCAGGGACGCAGGACTGAAAAAAGAGAAAGGGGGAAGGGAGGAAGGAGGGCAAGAGGCAAACTAGGAGGCAGAGAGCACTGGGCCTTCAGAGTGTGACTGACTGCCTCTCTATCTTAGTGAGAACAGTGAGTATGATTGGGTGTGCAACTGGGACCTTGGGCAGGATCAGCATAGAGGTGCACAAATTTGGGCACCAGCAACACATGGCCTGGGTTCAAATTCAGCTCTCTTCCTTCCTAGCTGGGTGACCTTGAGCTGATCACATCTTCTCTGCGCCTTAGTTAAGGATGTGCTGATAAATGTTGACCGGCTCTTTGGATATACAGTGTTTGCCCATTTTCATGGTGTAAATACTCTCACCCTGGGGGATTTCAAGCTACCCATGTAATGTCACCATTCACATCCAGCTTTCTGCATTCAGTATTTCTCCTAGATAGATATAATAGAGGTAAATAACTTAAAAAACACAGATAAGAGTAAAACTTAGTAAAATAATTAGGGAGTGATGAATTGTATTTACTACCTTTGTTTTTAATACAGTTGTTTGGCTGTAAGTTGACATAATTTAGCTTTTAGTCATGGTTGTATTTAACAACCAGTTCACATAATTCCTGAAAATCAAACAATGGACTCTCAGGAGCAGATCTAAGCTGTTTCCAGCATGCCAACTTCCTCATCTGTAAAATGAAGATAAAAATAGCAACTCTCCAGTTGTTCTTAGCCAGGGATGAGATAACCCACATAAGGTGATCAACACCACACCCTGCCTAGCGTGGGACAGCCTCAGTCAACACTGGGCCCTTGCACAGACCCATCAAGGCAGAATTCACTTCCTCATATCTAGAAAAAGAATTTTTCTGCTGGGCCTGCCTCCCAGGACCCACCTGAGACCAGACCAGGATATGGGCAGGAAAGAGATTTTGGTCTCATTGGGACTTAGACATGTTAGGAGGAGGAGCTAGAATTGTTCCCTCTGTGCCTATCTCTGCTAGGTGGGGAGTGAACGAAAAAGAATCAGAATGGAACTTGTACCATGTCTGCTCAAGGGGCAAACCTCATCCATGGACTGCCCAGCTTAAAGGGCTAAAATGCCAGGGAACCAGCAAAGAAGGCCAACTCTTACCAGGATCATGAAAGGAGGCTTCATGGAAGTGGTGATTCCAGAGCTGGGCATGGAAGGATACAAAGGAATTTACCATGATGATAATATTTAAAATCAAAAATAGTCCTGGCCAGATAGCTGGTTAGAGCATTATCCCAATACATAGGTTACAGGTTCGATCCTTAGGGCACGTACAAGAAGAATTAACCAGTAAGTGTATAAATGAGTGGAATAACAAATGAATGTTTCCCTCTCTCTGTCTCTCTCTCTCTGTCTCTCTCTCCCCTCCTTTCTCTCTAAAAACAACTTTTAAAACATTTTTAAAGAAAGAAGGGACTCAACTATTTACTTGTACACCTATATTTGTAACACCATTATCCACAATAGCCAAAAGGTGGAAACAACCTAAATGTCTATTAATGAATGAATAAGCAAAATTGATATATCCATACAATGGAACAACAAATCAATGTTTCTTCTCTCTACCTCCCTGTCACTCTCTAAAAATCAATCAATAAATTAAAATTTTTAAATAAAAAAGATACTTAAATATAAATTACAAATCTCACAAGCAATACTGTATAATGGCTGAGGAGGCATAATGCTGATTGTTAATAATAACCTCAGTTATCATTTTGGAATATTTATTACAGGCAAGGGCCAAGGATGTGCCTTGACCATAAGCACACACAAGTTACCTCATCTGATTCTCACTGTTATCTTCATCTTAGATAACATCTTGACAGAGGGGACAGCAGGGGCTGAAAGCAGTGACATCACACAACTAGTGTGTGGCTGAGCCAGAATTTAAACCCAAATTTGTCTGACTCCAGAGTCCTTGCTCTAAATCATACCATAGACTGCCAAGCTAGGAAGGGCATGGTCCCAGCCGATGTTCCCAAGGTCAGAGAAAGTTCAGGGTGTGCTGGGGATAGCAACAAGTTCAGGCTGCAGCGTGAGGAAGCTACGGAGGGAGCAGTGGGAGATGAGGTTGTGGTGGCAGATTGGGCCCTAAACACTGGGACCAGGTTTGGCTGAAGGGAGTAAGCCAGGTATTGGCCAGACCCTGACCTCCTGGTTCATGTCCACCTGCCTGCCTACAGCAGAGCAGGAAGGCGGCCACTGGCTCTCTCCCCCAGCTGTCTGGCTGCTATTCTGGGTGGGCAGAGGCATCCTGGACAATAGGTGCACTCCTGTGGAGCAGGCACACTTTGGCCTCACCCCCAGATCCAGCCTGCTGAGGGTCACCAGGCACTACCCTGAGCTTCACCATATCTGTCCCATTTTACAGCTGGGGCCCTGATGTGTGAGGGAATTTGCCCAAGATGATATGGTGACCTTCCTGATCCAGGAGTCCCTTGTGGCCTCAGCTGTGAAATGGGAGACACAATCCATGTTTGCAGCCTTCCCCTCTGCCCTGCTCGGGCTGGACAAGACAGGGGGCCTCTCTTGGTCCTCAGGGATGTCACAGGCCAGTGAAGGGGGCTGAACACAATCCTGGTAGGAACTGGAGGGAAACTGTTGCTGGCAGAAGGAACAGCAGGACACAGGCAGGAACATGGGAACCTGTCCCACGCAAGGTGCAGAGGCCAACCTGGCCAGCAGGCAGTTCTGCTCAAAATAAAGACCAGCCAGGCTAGAAGCTTCCCTTTGCACCCACCCCCCTCCACAGTTTTTGTTTGTTTCAGGAGAGCTTTCTGGGCAGCCTGGCAGCCCCACCCCTGCTCTCTGTAGGGGTGGCTTTCCCAGCAGCTCCAGCACATGCACGAGGACATCCTGTGGCCAGGATGTGGGGAAGCCCTTGCTCAGCTCACATGTGCTGAGCCCACAGGTCTGGGACAATGGAGTGCAAGGCAGGGAGCTAGGGGGTGGGGTGGGGGCGGGGTGGGGCGGGATGGAGCCCGGATGGCAGGGCGGGAGAAGTCAGGGTCTTTGGAGAACCTTGAGAACCTGGGCTGAGCTTCATTCCTTTCTAGGGAGATGGGCCATTCCTCCCAGGGCTGGCATGAGCCACCAGGAAGACAGGGCTTGGACAGCACCCGTAAGGGCTGTCCACTTCTCATAGTAGTGCGAGAGCTCAGGGTACTGGCTGGAGAGGCCTTCTCCACCTATGGGCGCAAAGATGGACCATCACCCAGGAGCTCAAAGCAACCCTCACTGAGGACACTGTGCCCTGAGAGGCAGCTCCAGGACCTCTGCCATGGGGCTGCTGGGCCACCCTCAGTGGATACGTGGTCCTCTTTGACCCCAGAAGGTGGTCCTGAAGTTGTAGGGAGTGAGGTTGAGCTGGAGGGGCCCTGGGCTCCTACACTGTGGCCTTGGAGTCCACATCCAGCCCACCTTCGCCTGGACTGAACCAGGACTATTATTATAAAGTCCAAGTCTGGCTGACCTATTATTTGGAAAAGATCTGCCATCCTTCACACCCTGTGGGCAGGCATGGGGCAGGCACGGTTCAGGCTCCGAGTACCCTCCCTGCCCACAGGATGTGGAAGATGACAGCCCAGGCCAGCCTGGCCCGACCAGTACCTAAAAGCTACCAAGCCCAGACTGCCTGCAGGAACCACTGCTCCTTTACATTCTGCTCAAGATATGGGCCCTAGGTTGGCCTCCCAGGGCTCATATCTCAGGGAGACCTGGGGGAATAGCCCCAGGGGCTGCCCAGCCTAGTCTTCAGCATTATCAAACCCCGAGGATGTTACCTGGTAACCACTTCAGTTACCAGGCTGAAGTTGGGAGGGAAGCAAGGCTGAAGGAGACAGTTCTGAAGCAGAGGCCCTGTCTGGTTTCAGTCTGAGCTGGCCCTTCCTCTGTCCCCAGTATCCCACCCCCACTCCCAATGCCAGCACTTCCTCATGACCCCGCACACCCCAGCCCTGAACATCCTCCAGCCTTCTCTGCCACCCATTCCCACTCTTGGCCCCAGCGGAAACATTCTGATGCACACATCTCACAGGGACCTGCCCTGCTCCGAAACCTTCCCTGGCTCCCCACTGCCTGAAGACAAACTCCAGATGGTGCTTTTCACCATTATCTAACCTCTCCCCAGTCCACTCTCCGCTCACTCCCGCGCGGCTGATGGGCCACAGTCACCAGGGCCAGGCAGTACCGAGGCCTCCCGCTTCCCTCCCCTTTCCCCTGAGCTTCACTGATGCTGATTTCCTCAGATTCTCTTCAGCTGGGCCTTGTCTACCTGTTAACAATTCTATTATACTTTTCCATTTTAACACGTATATTTTTCACTAGTGGAATTTAAAATTTGGGTCTTTTAAACATCTCTCTGTTCTTTTTTTTTTTTTTTTTTTTAAAGATTTTATTTATTTTCAGAGAGAGGGGAAGGGAGGGAAAAAGAGAGGGAGAGAAACATCGATGTGTGGTTGCCTCTCCTGCACCCCAAACTGGGGATCTGGCCCATAGCCCAGGCATGTGCCCTGACTGGGAATCGAACCAGCGATCCTTTGGTTTTCAGACTGGAAGTCAGTCCACTGAGTCCCACCAACCAGGGCTCCCTGTTCTTTTTTAATAAGGTACCACTCCTGTCTTGTAAATTCCACTCTCCTCTAGAGCTCTGACAACTCAGTATACCTAAGTTAGAGTCCCTCAGGAGTTCTGTAGTTCTCTAGGAACCAGTTATCCCATTTTCTGGGCCCGCTGACTCCCTCCCACAAACGTGGGTTTCCTTGTGTGCTCTACCCACTTTGAATTTGAGTTTGTCTTTAGTGGGAATTGCCATCTTGGTCCCATGCAAGGTCTGGATCATTAAAGCTTTTCTACAGCACAGTTTTGGATCTGCCTCTGCTGACTTTCCTGGAAACACACAGTCTACACTACACAGGAAAGGGAGTGGAAGTCTCAGAACTGCACAAAGAGGGGCTGGACTAGGCTCTCTGCATCCAGCCGGAGCCAGGAAGAGCTGTTCTTTCACAGATGGAAAAACTGCCCACTGGCCTGGGGACACAGTTTGAAATCAGGGAGCTAGCCCTGGGCCCTGAGTGGAAACTAAGTCACCGGTGTGACCCTAGACCCCAAAAACTGCACTGCTCAGTTCTTGAAACAAAGAAATTCTCAATCCTGGAAACTGGGCCACACTTGGTGATACTTGATGAATCTGGGTGGTGGCTATATGGAGGTTAATTGTATGGTTCTGTCTACATTTTATGTATATTTAAAATTTTCATCATGAGAAGCTATTATATTAAAAATACCGTATTAATCTTCTAAGCCATATACTGGTCCCCAAACACTCTGCATCTCAGCTGCTTGAATACCAGCTCCCACTCCTATTTCCAAGTTCAAGTCTTTGCTCCTGGCCCCTGGAAATTTCCCAGCTAGCTTTAGCCTTCAAATTCAGCTATGCAAGTTCAATGTTCCAAGGCATATTTTATTTAGTGTGGAGGAGAAAGGAGGGCTTCTCACATTCACTCCATCTGACACACTGACTGGAAGTGCTTTCTGCTGAATGACTTCTAACACATCCCTCAAAGCCCCGCACCAGCGTCCCCTCTTTGAGGAAATGTCTCCCACCCGCCACGAGGCAGAGCCATCGCTTTGGTTTCCCCCGGGCCGGGGTGGAGGCTGGGTATGTTTTCTGCTCCCACCAGTGCAGGGAGCCTACCTGAGCGCAGGCACTGAGTTGGTGGCACAGCCCAGCACCCGGTGCGCCTGGGAGGAGGATCAGAGGCAGCTGCCCCCTCCCTTGTACATTATGGGGGCTCCTGATTTCCAAAAACAGCGTGCTCCATGAGCTGTCATTCTGCTGTGGGCTTTCACGTGGGCTGAGCTACGGCTGCTTCCAGGAGACTCAGCGGCCAGCTCAGGGCTAGCAGTAGTCTACAGAGGGCTACGGAAAGCAGGTTCTTCCCAAGCCAGCGCTCAAGCTCTAGTCCCAACTGGAAACATTGGGATCAGGCCCTGCTCTAACCCTCAGCCACCTCCCACCCTGTCTCCTGGCCCAGCAGTCCCTAGTGCCCAGAAACAGGCAGACGACCAGCCCTCAGCCCTGGCCCTTTGATCCAGGCAAGCACCAACACCTGGCTGGCGCCCTCCACTTGGCTCTGACCTTATCAGGGCATGGGAAGAGACAGGTGCCTGGGGCCCAAGCCAATTAGGTGGTTTGTCTGGATGCCCAATGGGTCACATCCTGGTCCAGCTCACCTGGCTTCTTGGCTCAGACAGCCAATGGGGTGAGGACATTTTGGGGAGCCATCCTAGCTGTGCTTGGGGTACATGGTAGGGTGCTGGGGGTCCCTGAGGGTGCTGGGACTCTCCTCGTGGCCCAGGGGCACCCACCCTGACACCTTAAGAATGTCATTTCCTCTGTCCCCTAATCTAGAAAGTGAAGCTTGGAGGAGGAATAAGCAAACAAGATGGTGCCTCTAAGGTATTTGTCCACCTCTGGCCATGTCCCCAGGGAGCATAATGACCACCATGACTTCTTCCTCTCAGCCAGGGAGATGTAACCACAGCAGTGCTACAATCTCCCACCCTGTCTCTGGGTGGCTGCACCAGCCCTAACGCCACTCGGTGGCGGTTGAATGGCAGAGACTGGGCAGAGCCTTGTTGTTCATCAGTCAGCAAAGCCAGGACCAGAAAGGGATGAGGCCCTATAGGTCCCCAGTGACTTGGGCCATGGAGGGAGGGTCTTGGTGGCTAGGCTCTCTCCTGCCCTTTCCTCACCAGCTCAGAAGCCTGCTCCTTCCCACGCTCCCATCCAGCTTGAACTCTCTTCCCCTCACAAGTGCAGAGCCCAGGAGGCTGGAGGGACCTGTCCCAGGCCCCAGGGCAGGCTGCCTTGCTCTGGCTCAGCTAGGGCCACCCAGCAAGAGGGTAGGGGCCAGGCCAGGGGTTTGCCTCACATCCTGGGTGGAGGTGACATCTGCAATGGCAGGCACCTGGCCACCCTTAGCAGGTGCTGGACCACACAGCCTTGCCCCAGTCGTAACTCTGTCAACTCTCACATGTTAGGGATCAGCCCTGAGCTATCACATCCCCTTTCTCTGAGCCCCAAACACCCCATCTGGGACATGAGCACAGGTAGCCTGGCTCTGTGAGCTCATTGTGGAGGCCTGGCATTGTTCACGCTGGAATGCCACCTAGACAGGTCAGGCCGGTTCCTGGCCAGAGCTTGCCCCCTCCACCCCTCCCTCCCAAGAGAGCTCACACAGGGGAAGGGGTTCTCAGGCTGGAATGCAGACTGAGGACTCTTTCCCATACATCTGACTACGCCTCACAGTCGCTGGACTCCTGTACCCAGGGGAATCAGGGCCAAGGGGGTCCTGCTACATAGCAAGGCTGGGAGGCAACACTGGCTCTGAGTCTCTGCCCTGGTCTAAGGGGCCTGCTGAGGAGCCAGCCAGCATGGCCGAAGCTAGTGGGTGGGCCAGCAAGCCAGGGGCTCAGATCCACAAAGGCCATGGAGTGAGCAGGGCAGGGACAGAGGAGACATGCACCCTAGAGGGAAGGGCAGACAGGCTGGGATAGCTGTCTAATGACCTGCCTCCCTGCCCTGGCCCAGGGGGCTTGGACCCGACTCCCCAAGCATCAGAACGCTAGAGCCCCAAGGGAGATGGCACTGAGAACCCCAGGCCCAGGACTAGGCTTCTGCCCTCAGGAGGGAATGGCCCTGGGCTGACCAGGGAGTTTCCTGATTTGACAGCTAAGAGATGACTCCCAGGTTGATGACAATGGAAGGAACTGGGGGTGGGGAGGCCCTTGCCAGCGCTCTGTTGACAGTGCCCAACTTATTGACCTAAGGAACTCCCTTCACCAGCGGCAGGATGAAACCTGAATCCTTGGGCCTGGGCCCTCGGCCTGTGCACTGATGTATCTCCCACAGCCTCTTAAGGAAGGTGTGATTTGTTTTCTTGTGCAAGAAGAAAAGCAGAGGCTGGAGAAGGGGTGCCTTTGTGAGGGGCAGCAGTGGGATTTGTATACAAAGCCTATGCTCTTACCAACCAGTCAAGGCTGGTAAGAGACCTAGCAGAGAAGAATCCACCAGGAGAGAGGGGACCAAGACCTGGCTGCGTGTCATGGGCCTCACCTGACTGCAGCAATCCGGCACCTCGGTCCTTGACCCCAAAGTGCTGCTGGATGTCCAGAAGGACGCCTGGAGGGGAAGACAAATAAGGCTTACTGGCGATGTTTGATGTCTGGTAACCCTCTTCACTCACCCCATGCAGGTAACCCCCACTCACAGCCCAGCCCTCTTCCACCTTGCGGGACCAAGTCTGGCCCCATCTACACAGCTCCACCCTGCCCAGTTTAGCTAGGCCACTGGGGACCTTGGAGGCCATCCTGCCGCACTGGGCCTCCTATGCTCACCCTGAGAATAGAATCCCACCCCCTCCCTTGGCCACTGCAGGGGCCCCCGGCATAAACAAGCCAGACTCCTCCAGGTTACTCAGCCCAATGAGGCAGCCACACTTCCTATCCACCCACCTGTGGCCCAAGCCTAGGCAGAGTGAGGAACAGGCACAGGCCCTGCCTTCAGGGAAGACCACCAGGCCTGCAGCCCAGAGTGCAGGTGGGCAGCCACTGAAAGTTTCGAGGGAAGCTGTCTGGCTGAGAAAGGGCTGAGGGGGCTCATAGGCAACACTCACACCTGCTTACCTGCACACGTACACAAGCACTTGAGTATACATGCATACACACACTAGCCAGTTGTCCTCAGGATTATATAACCTGGACCCTCAATTTTCCCATGCAGAAGGAATCAGGTGAGGGTTCAGGGTGGCTTTCTCTTGGGGGAGGAGATTTCTTTTCCCAAGTCCCAGACACCTCTGCTTCCCCTTTAGGGCATTGTGGGGGGGGGGGGGCACCAGAAGCCACCCCTACCTGGGAACAGACAGAACCATGGCTGGAATGGGGCCAGCAAGCTCCTGGGCGCCTCCCACCTCTCAAGGCACTCTCTCAGGGCCCAAGTAAGCACAACCCCAGCCCAAGGGCCCAGAGCCTCCCCTCACCTCAGCTTATCTCTAAGGATCCCAGGAGGCTGGGCCACAGGCCAGACCCCTCTGACCACCACAAACCTGCACTGAGAACTAGGGGAGAAAGGAGAAGGAGACAGGACCTTATGTGCTCCCCACAAGGGACAGAGGAAGGGACTAGACCCTGCCTTCAGAGGAGTCCCACGTTTTTCATGATGATGATGATGATGATGATGATGTCTGCATGTATAATGATGGTTCAAATTATTGAGCATTAAGCCCTTTGCTAGTTTAATCCTTACACAACCCTTTATGGTACTATTATCCCACTGGACAGATGAAAAAACTGAGGCGCAGGAAGTTAAGCCACATGCTCAAAGTCATACCGCAGGAAAGTGGAATCCCCAAGCTCTATATGAGGGTCCCATCTGGTGGCTGGGTGTGTAACTGGGGAGAACAGAAGTCACTGTCCCTCCCACGACCCAAGGCTGGGATGCTGGGCACTTTCCTGGGGTGCGGGTCGGCCCAGCTGCTGTCCTAGCAGCCTGACAGCCAGGAGAAGCTGGCCTCCTCCTTGTTAATGCCCGCAGTGGTTTTGCCATAATTACCCATAATGAAGAGGCCGTGTGAGACCCAGTTAATGACTTAATAACTAGGGCGGGCTGTGGCCTTGCATTGAAAACAGAAGCCAGAGGCTGGTCCTGGGCCTATGGAATGCAGAGCCACCAAGTGGGACTTCCAAGGGGCCCTGACCAGGCCTCAGAGGCCCAGAGCTCCATCAGGATTGCGGGTGGCACTGATGGGTGTGATCTTGGGGAACTGCCCACATTCACCTCCCACCCCACAGTCCACTCCCGCTCCTGAGCCAGGACCTGTTCCCCTTCTGATGTGTGGGTCTGATCGCATTCCTGACAATAGTCACTATCAACTGTGATTCTCCAGGGCTTCCAGAGGACACAGACCCCTTCACCTGGCCACCAGCTATAGGTTCAGCACTGCCAACCCCACCTTCCACCTCACATCTCAGGATACCACCTCTCCACTCCATACTGCAACCACCCCAAACTACTCATGGCCCCCAGATTACACACACTTCCTCTTCTACTCTGGCACAATTATGGAATTGTCTCTGCTAATTCCTGCCACTCCTTCAAGACTAGTGCAGATACCTCCTCTTCCAGGAAGTCTTCCCTAACTTCTCCCCCTCCCACTAAACTTAATAAATTAGTTGCCCATGTCCATCTTTGTTTTAGCACTTGTCTCACCAGGATTAGTCAGTTCTATAGGGAAGACATGTAGGGACACAGATATGAGCTCCTTGGACCCACTGTATCCAGGAGCTAGGAGTCAGCAGCTATTGGTTCCTACTAAGTTCCAGGTACCCTGTGAAGCCTTTCAGATGATATTTCCACCTACGCTAGTATCTACGATTATCATCCTCTTGCTGCCTATGCTACTATCTACAATGATTATCCCCATTTTACATCTGAGGAAACTGAAGCTCTGAAAAGTGAAATAACTTGTTATGTAGCACTTCAGACATCAGCGGTAAGATCTAGAACCAAAGCTTATTCTTCCACCACACTGCTTTTGTGTTGTCCACTCTTGTCCCCCAGCCCAGGGCCCAGCACACAGCCACCCATAGTCACTGTCTATGGAGTGGGTGCACAGATGAATGTGTGGGTGTCTACCTCCTCCCCAACCCGATCAAGAGTCCCTTGCAGGCAGAAACTATGACAAGTCATCTCCAGAACTCAGAACAGGGACTATTTAGGTCCTGGGTAAGGATGGGTAGAGTTAGGAAGTGGTGGGAGGGCAAAACTCCCCCTGTGCCCCTGAACCCCTGAACAGCGGGTCCTCATCCTCAGCCAAATGGAGGACATGGATCCATAGTCACTGTAGGCCCCCTGGTCATCATGAAAACAGCCTATGTGCACAACAAATAAAAATACCTTGGCTTCCTCCAAGGCATGTTCTAGCCACGTGCCTGGACACAGTTCCCCTCCCATGGCTTCAAGGCCCTGTGGTGCCTTCTGCCTCCAGGAACCTTCCCTGACTTCCTCCACATCCAGATGGCACCCCGGGTCCCTGGGAGCTCCCAGGCAATCTAGACCCCAAGGCACAGGAAGCTTTGGATACCCTCCTCCAGTGGCTCCCACCCCCAGAGCTCAGGCCTAGGTCCATGGCCTAAGCTTTAGGCAGCAGGCCAGAGAGAACCTTCCCAGGAAAAGGCTTCATGCAAGCCCCGCCCGGGCCTCTCTGGGTTGTTTTCCCTCTTACAGGCTTGGAAGGGACATGGCCACAAGTGGATGAGATGCCACTGGCACGGGAAGCGTTTGTCACAGCAGCCGGCCGGTCGTCTCAGACTTTCCTCTGGGCTCCAGCCTCGCTTGGGCCCACACACCCCTCCCTCTTCGCCACAGCCTTATTTTTAGCCTCTTTCCTGGAGGCTGAGGTTTGGTGGGTCACAGGATGGGCCTCACGCCCAGGCGCAGCCTCCTACAGCTAGGCCACGCCCACTCCACCAGCCCGGCCAGCCAGAACCATGCAAGGTGGAGCCCCAGAGGCCCTAAGGCTACAGGTCCTACTCTGGGCACCTCTAGGCAGTTACCCCAAATCCATGGCCAGAATCGCCATTTGCCCACAGGGTCGTCCTCTCTGGGTCCAGAAAATGTCCTGGAACAGTGAGAACACCTGAATTTTCTCATTCATTGATCCCCGTTACACTCCTGCTAGGCCTCTGAGGGTCCTGCCTCTTGTCTAAGGTCAACTGTCCCTTCTAGGCTGATGGCCCCGCCTGCCTTCCAGGGATCTAGCCCTGGGCCTGGCCCTGGCTTGAGCATCCCCCTCACTTCTCCTTCTTCTTCTTCTTCTTCTTTTTTTTTTTAAATATCTGATAACATTTAAATCCTTTTTTTAAATATTTTATTTATTATTTTTAGAGAGGGGAAGGGAAAGAGGCAGAGAGGGAGAGAGACATCAATGT